>OX376374.1:57893762-57934280 GCA_947369275.1 Nemotelus nigrinus | reverse complement strand
TGGTGGGAAATAATCTCTCCGGCAGCTAGCGCATTTTCCCATTTTTACTAATGTTCGAAGAAGAACAATAAATATGTCTTACAAAAAGCTAATAATCTTTAACCCTGTGGCGCCGGAGGCCATTTTAGTGCTATTTTAAGTATACCTATTTTTCTGTCAACAAATAACTTTCGGAAAATAAAGTTTATAAAATGAATTTTGAACGTGTTCTAATGTGAATAAGATATTTTTTTTTAATTTTTAACCCTATGTGTGCACTAGGCGCCTAAAATATGATCGGGAAAATTTTTGAATTGCGATAACTTTTGACCAAAATTATCGGATCAATATGAAACTTACAGGGCATATTACTGTTACTAAGTTGCTACCCTGCAGCTACGGCAGGCGTTGAAAGTGTAAACCTTCAAACTATCGAATCTCCTGAAAAATGATCGTCTTTTACAAAGAAATCAACTCTTATAGAAATCTTATGCTTTGTCTATACAACCAAAGCAAAACTTTTGAAATTTCACATCGGACAAGAACGGTAGCCCTCTCCAATTTACCTATATTTAAGCATGAACAAATTTTGTTCACGAGAACTCACGACCCAATTATCAGATACAAATGAAATTCACAGAATGTATTGATATTGAGTGGGACCAGGTCTGATAGAAGCGATTTGGAAAAGCGGACAACTCTGTGCCAGTGGTTTCATCTTGAAAAATTATGAAGAAAAAAAACTGCTTTTTGCCCAATGAATTTTGATTCAGTCACCAGATTTTCATGAAGCTGACACAATAGCTGAACCTTATTCTAAGCCGTGTTTGGTAGATATTTGATTGAGAAATTCGGTTAGTGCTGCCAGCTATGGCAATTTCAGTGAATAAATCTTTTTGCCCTATAACTTCCAGTGCAGTCATGAAATCAAAATGAATTTCACATGATATACTGAACTTATTATAGGCATTATTCAGAAGGAATCGGATAAAAAACCATTATAGGTTTGCCAGCTATTGTTGGTTTTGTATTTATTTGCAATATCTTTATTAACCTTCATTTGCTCCTCAAAAAAACTTACATTGCTGTCCCTCATGTGTGATTTTTCACACATAAAGAGTTTTTGTGTATTTTAACAACTTTTTGTGTGTCAAATTGTGAATTTATTGTCATGAATGAATTTATTGGTTGGATATACAACATTAATTAACAATTACGTACATTATATTAGCTTTTCTGCCACACATTTTTCACAAACATTTCGGCAATGAGTACGTTTGCATACGCCTTTACGGCAAAAACAGCACATTGTTTCGTGTGTATTATTCATGGTTTTCGATTTTTCGCTGTAGCAAATGTGGCATCTTGCCTTTCCGTGGAAATTTGGGGGAACAGTTTTGGACCTCTTTCGAGGGATTGCGGATGTTGATGGCAAGCTTTCGTGGGAAGATGAGAGTGCCGAAGTTTTGGGCCGGACCAATGGACTCTCGCCACCTTCCAATATTTGACTCTGCGTTTCACTGCTCATCGCTGAAAGCAAAGATGCCGCTGACTCAGTTCTTGTGGTGCCTTTCCTCATCGCCATATATGGTTTTGCAAGAGCAAGGCCAAGTTCACGCAAGAAAACTCGTCGCATTGTCTGCTTGTTGACTTGCCAGTTTGGATATACATCCTTGTAAATTATAAAGGCATTTAGGGCTGAGATGTCGACCATGTTGGAGAAAACGGCCATTGGCCATCGACTGGTTTTCCTTTTACAACTGTAACAAGTTAGCATTTTATCGACTGTATCCACACCACCTGTAGAAATATTTATCAATTGGCAATTGTTGAAGTCAAAATGCACATCATTTTATTGAACCTACCTTTGGTTTCATTGTAGTAAGAAATAAATTGTGGCAACTTTTTTCGATCCGATTGCGTTAGATTTGAAGAATGCATTGTGCTCTGAAGAACTACACACTTGTTTCTTCTTCCAACATATGAAACAAGGGTAGTGCTTTCAGTGAATGCAAATGTTGACTGGTATAGTGGTGCTTTTTTGCATTCTAGAAGCTTTGGTGGGATGCTTCTTTTATTTTTACGCATCGTTCCAACCATCGTTATGCCTTGAGTCAGCAACTTCTGGCCAAGATCGTAGGATGAGAAAAAATTATCCATCGTCACGTTATGACCTTTTAGCCCACGGACCAAATCTAAAACCACACGTTCACCTTGATTTTTTTCAGTTGGACATCCAGGTGACTTTCCTAAATATGGCTGAATTTTCCAAACATAGCAGCTTTCTGAGCAAACCAAAAGCCAAAATTTTATGCCGTATCTTTCAGGCTTAGAGGGCATGTATTGGCGAAACTTGCACCTTCCACGGTAGCCAAGTAGTTGCTCATCAACTGTGACGCACTCGGAGGGGTTGTAGTAATCCACTAATAGTTCTGACCATTTGTCGAATACTTCGCGGATCGGAGCAAATTTATCAGTCGAACTTTGCTGACGTCGGCTAATAAAATCGTCAAACCGAATTACTTCGTTCAAATAAAGAAACATCTTTTTTGACATAATAGCTCTAAAGATGGGACGGCCATACTCGCCATCAAACAGATCGGATGTTAGCTCATTTTTAGATCTAGAAAATTGATTTCATGCAAAAACTAAAAACGTCATATAAAAACCAGCTACATACCTGTAAACTCCAGCCAAAATAAGCACTGCCACATATGCAAACAATAAATGCGAGTCAATTGATATGTATTTATCAATATATTTTGACTTTGCATATTCGTTTGACCACTTCAGTATTATTTTTGCAATAGCTGAAGGGAAAAACAAAAAAAAACGCATCTTTGAAATCACCAACACGTGCTTTTGCATATCTTGTTGTCCCTGCAGGCAGATTGATGACATTGGAGTCCCGCATTCTTGCAGTTCGAGGTTGCACTGGTTGCTGGCTCCAAACTGTTCCATCTTTCGAAACGAACAATGGATCGACACTTGTATCTACCAACTGCGAGCTAGATGTGCCTTCTTGTTCGTCCTCTTCCACTGCTTCGAAATCAGAATCACTTATATCAGTATCACTGACCACTAAATCTACGGGCCAAAAATCATCATCACTGTCCTCTTCACCATCAGAAGCTGTCAAAATCGCTTCAATTTCCTCGTCGGTCAGATATTTTGGTCTGGCCATATTATTTTGGCTAACAATAGTACGGAAAATTTTAAAACACAAGTTTACTCTCACAGCAATGATACACTGATGTCCGTCTTCCCTTCCGAAATGCCAGATTAGATAGATATTTCTTATGTGTGAGTTTTCACACATGAGGAACAACAACGTAAGTTTTCAGGTAGATCGATGTGCACCAATACTATTGCATCGAAAAACTCGTTTCCTATTCAAAATCGATATGACAGGAAATGTCAAGAAGTCTCATGGATGTAGGTTGCGCACATTTTGCAAAAACGATGAAATAAAATGCATTTGTGTGATTTTTCACACAAGGAGCAAATAAAGGTTAAGCAATTTGATCGTAAAATTTTCAAACGGTAATGATCTTGTGGTGACAATAAACAACAAATATTAAGTTTTCGAAAATTTGAAATCTTTTGCGACTGGTAACTCAAAGTTTTTTTGTACCCCTTTAACTTTCAATGCAGTCATCGGATCAAAACGAAATTCGCAGAGTAGGTTGATTTTAATGTGAGGCAGGTGTGATATATTTTTGGCTTTGATACTAGCAAAGGGTTGCCAGCGCGGTGTGGTTTTTGCTATTTTCTTATCAATGAAAACTTACATTAAGTATTCATATCGCGGACATTTACAATGAAAATAAGTTACCAATGTTTAAATTTTCTAAGTTCTAGAAATTGTTTGGTTCCAAACACCTTTCGTTTTTTGACCCTAAAGATCTTTCTAACCCTGTAACTTTCGACGAAATCATCGGATAAAACCAAAATCCATAGAGTTATTTCATTTTGACGTGAGGCAATTGTGGGAGACTTTTAGTTGCAGTGCTGGTAAAGTGTTGCAAGCACTAAGCATTTTCTTTGCTTATGTTATGTTATGCTGCTTTCAAAGTTTTGCAGTGTTTGACTTTCCTGAATCTTGAAATTCCTGAAATCCTATCACCCCTATGAGTTTAAATGCATTGTTAAGATCAAAGTGATTTTGCGCTCGAAACAGATTGGAGCACATGTGGTAGAATATGCACTCAAAATCTGCACGATTCTTCTCCTGTTCATGGAACATTAGTATTTTTAGCGGTTCAGGTGCGCTAGAGATTTTTTATTGTAATCACACAGACAATCTATTTATGACAGATTGATTGCAGAGATTTAATAATATTGAGAGTCTTAAATCTTTTTTCTACCATGGCAAATTGGTATCCATACGAAGCTATAGCTCTGCGGACTTTATTTTGCCTACCTGCTAATAAGCGGGCGATGAAACAACTCTATTGGACGTTTAGCATCCGAAGCCAACTTTGAAAGTTTTGCTGTTAGGTGACTGTGTGTAAGATTTGATAGCTGAAGTGCCGTAGTCCGCATATTGCAAAGCATCCGAATTTTTTGGTTTAAAAATAATATCTTCCATTCATGTTTCGACAAAAAGGATTTAACAAAAGGTAAATTGAAAAGCTACAATGTGCGCCAAATTTTTCAGCTCTGATTTTGAATATTGGTGCGTTTCATTCTTTAAAGCCTTTCGTAGATTCGATATTCTCCGCATTCGCGAAATAAAACAGTTTTCTTTTACACAACTAGTCACACTTTTATTTAAACAAATAATTCTTTACACTAAATCGCGTACATTTAATTTATCGTGCTATTATTAATCGCACTATTAACAGTCGCGGTACAGTTTCACACTTTATCGCTTTTTAAAATAACCGCGTCCGGATACACTTAACCCGTATTTTACTGTATCAGACTATCGCTGTATACTAACTGACTCCTAAGACGATATTTCTACTTTTATATTTATACACATATTTATACACATTTTTTACTATATTTATACACATTTTTTACCTTCGGAAGAGTCTGATGAATCTACGCAAATTATGAAGCATGCACAATTCTTAAATTGTGAAACAAAAGCAACTAAATCATCTACATTTATTATTTGCATATCCCGATCTCTAAGCACAAAAGTTTCTCTATTTTTTGCCACTGTGAACAGAAAAATGCGTCTTAGTTTCGATTACAGAAATTTTTTTTCAATACCTGATAAAATTATGTCGGTCGCTGTAATAAAAGGCCCTATTATGGCTCACAACACAGCAGTCGTATCTGTCTTCCACACTCTGATTGGTATTGTGATACACAGCAGTGCTGTGAAAATGCATTCCACTGTTGTCTGGCAGCTCTGTTGTGTATTTCATCTCCTATTATGATTCACAACAGCTGTGTGGGAATGTCTGATTTGTCTGTCAAAATGTGAAGACAGCTGCATTCGTGTTTTGTAGCAGTGACGAGAGGGTGAAATGGCTGAAACTAAGTGAAACTGATGTTTGTATTCAATATTATTTCAATTAAATATGAGTCTCATTTATAGAAAATTGACTGTTTCCAACAAGGAGCAAATAAAACTCCTCATTTCCACCATGGAAAACAACCCAAATACAGCAAGAGGGCAGCATCAGTTCGGCCAAACAAAACAAGGCCATGAAGCCTTTTGGGAAGACTTAAGTGACCAGCTAAATAGTCTTGGTCCTCCGATTCGCAAAAGGCAGGATTGGCAACGCGTAAGTGACAAATATGAAACAGGATTTTTACTCTTACATCGCGAGTTTTTATTAGGTTTGGACGAATTACAAGCAAAATTTGCGTAGAAAAGTCGCCAACAACAATCAAAATATCGAGGCAACGGGTGGTGGTCTGTCCCAGGAGGTACCGTTAACAGCTCTTGAAGAGACAGTTGCTGGCTTGCTCAATACCCATGTTGCTATCAATCCTCCTGGGCAATCCTTTGGAGTATTTCTAACAGAGGATGATTCAATTGTTGGTATTCCGCCAGAAACTTCAACTGCAGAAGTTTCCATCGCGGAAAATTCGTTGCCACCCAAATCGCAAACCGCAAACGCCAATAAGCGTCGTAGAGATACCAAAATTGATGCGATAGAGAAGCAAACCATCAACCAAACCAAAATGATAAAATCAATAAAAGCAATAGAAGATACCTGCTACACGCAGTATCAAATAAGTGAAAAACTGCTGGAAATTGAAAAAAAAATTAGAAATTGAAGAAAGAAAACTGGAAATTATTGAAAATAAAGAGATACAAAAGTCGCGACTTCGGGAAATTGATATGCAATTAAAAAAAACAAAAAGTGGATCTTATCAAAGCCGAATTAAACCGTCTGAATGAAAATGCTTAAGACTAAATTATAAGACCAACTGATCTTTTTGAAAGAAAAAAAGTGATAAGACTGATACACTAAAATGCTGTATTTTTTCCAATATTTCTATTTTTCGAAATAAATAAATTTGATAAAAATTTGCCTGTTTGGATTTTATCTGTCAATTCATAGCTGACAGCTGTTAGAAGTAACAGATTCAAAACACGTTCCACAATGAAGACAAACAACAAAGTATTGTTGTGCACCATAATAGCGCACTAGTGCTCTGTCTACTGGATTGTTGTGTCTACTTGATAGTAGACACAGCAGTATGGTGCTGTGAACCGTAATAGGCCTTAAAATCACTTTCGAATTCACTGCACTTTATCACTTTGACTAACTCCAATTTGTTTTCGGGTAAATACTTCACTTTTAAATAAAACCCCCCGATGCTATCCATTTCACTGTCTGAAAAATAATGACAAATAACAAATCACAATGTATCACTTTCAATTTATACATATTACGATTTAATTCTTCATGCATTCAATGTTAACCCAGTTGGGTTTAAAGCTAATACATTTTAAGTCTATACGTATTAAAAAGCAATACTTCGAGAATTTAGCTATAATATTGAAAGTGTATTGCTTTAATCCAATAAAATTGTATTAAAATGAAAGTTTTGATTATTAAGAATATGCCTTAATATTCATAGGAAATTGAAATTTAATTTCTTCTCTATTGCATATGGCTGTAATACAAAAGGCATATTAAAATATATCCTCATATTTCTAACCGTGTGAGCTGAATTTCCATGTGTCTAGGCTATTCTGGATTTGTGTCTTTACGGTTCTTGATCTGGCTTCTAGAAGGTTCTTATGAATTTCCGTTGCCATATGAGATCTGATTATGCCTTGCGTTATAGAATGTTCTGATTTTGCTTCTAGAGGGCTCCATCCTGCGTTTTATCTATAGATAGTTTTCGTTCTTTGAAATACATGTATAAGACAGATATTTCTCGACGTTTTTGGCTATTTATGGCACTGTTATGAGGAAATATGATTTGTTTGGTTTAACTGCAACACTACCACCTCCTTAGACCTGTTCGTCCCGAACAGATTCGTCGTCAGCCATTGTGTTGTTTTCGTGGTACGGGACTAGTCGGTCCAAGTGCACAACCTTCATTTTCGACCGGTGTTTTCGATATATCCGCCAGACAACCTCGTTGAACTGTTTGTGGTACGATTTCCATTCCAGTTGTAGCTTAGGACGTACGTTCCACACCAAAACGTTTTTCGCTAATCCAATCAAATTCGCTCTCAAATCAAATTGCTTCGTCTTTGCTTTCCTTACTGTTTGTGAATTAGGCTTTGGTCGATGCTGTTGCTGCAGTTTTGAAACGTACTTCCTTGTTGTGTCTTAGATGCAAGCTTCATCCTTGTTCTGTTACACTTTTTATCGCCCTACGATGCCTTTAACTGTGTTTTTTTTTCTTCTTCAGAGGAAATGCCAACTCTTCTCGCAGCTACGCATATGTGGTCTTCTTGTTCTTTTGTTCGATATTTCATACTGGTCGACTTGCTAATGATACTTCGTTGTTCCTCCACTTGATTTTCCGCTCTCCCATATCCAGGCTGAAACCATGAGAGCCCAGGAAGTCCATTCCAAGTATGCACTCGTTGATTATATCCGCTACCAGGAACTGATGCTCGAATACCATATTCCCAAGTTGTATCGGCCGAACGATCTCGTCAAGAGCTGGTGTACACTATCCAGTAGCTGTCTAAAGCACTTACCTTTCAGCGTTATTAAGCCTGCAGGATTTAGCCATTTCGACTTAGCAACTCCAGTGTCGATGATGATATTACAAACTTCGTTGTTAACTTTCCCCTTCAGGCTTAAATTATTCTCACGAACATGTAACCTGGCAACGGTGATCGTTTTAGAGTTACCAGTATTGTGGGTCAACCACTGATTTTCGAACTTGTTTCCCATTGGTTTCCCTGCCGTCCTCCAAAAGCAAGTGGTTTTGTTTCACCGTCCACACTCATCGGTTTGCTTGAATCTTATTGAGCATCCTTGGCAGTACCTGCACGCAACATTCTTGCAGCAGTCACGACTCAGATGTCCCTTCTTTCCACAGTTCTAGCATCGACGAATTCCGGTATGCACACATTCCTGACAATACATCTGGAGTAGGACAGAAGTGTTATCTTGCGTTTTATCTATAGATTGTTTTCGTTCTTTGAAATAAATGTATGAAACAGATATTTCTCGACATTTTTGGCTATTTATGGCACTGTTATGGGGAAATATGATTTGTTTGGTGTGAATGCAACAATATTATTGTATCAGGACTATCAAATACACCAATTTATTCAATTACCATCAGACGAAAGGTGAACTACAATAACTTATATGAGTTACAATGATGTAAATGAGCTGTAAGTTTATTTTTAATTTACAAGAAAATATCTTTAACCATTTGGTAACAGCGGGTGTTTTAGTGAATTTATATTTCTATGGCAACAAATTATTTGGGGAAATGCGTATAAGAAATGGAAAGCTTTGCTTAGTAACTGAAATTTTTTGGAAATTCGCAACTTCATGTGGGCCTTAATGGCCTAAAAGTAGGCAAAAAAATTTCGTGAAAGTTCGAACTGCGATAACTTCATGCCATGATATCGTTACGAAATTTACAGAACACATTGGAAGAAATACGTTTGAGTAGTTGAATGTTCAGACAATTCTGTAGCTGTAGCACGAATAAATCTTTAAATCAACGACCCTACTGAATTTCTTGCAAACGATTGTAAAATTTTGCCTTTTCTAAACAGCCAATCTCAAATTTTTAAAATTCCGTTATGCTCTTTACCAAATTTGTGTTCACAAGACACAATAATTAGACCCAATTGAAATTTACAGGATGTATTGTTCTTGCACAGGAGCAGATATTATATAAGTAATTTGAAAATGTGGGCAACCATGTGGCAGTGGCATCGGTGGGAAAAATAGGAGAGTTTTGCCCTTCCAATAAAAGCATCAAATTTAATCTAATTCGCACCGCAGATGAATCTTAGTGTCGAACGCGTTTGGCAAAATGTTGGTTGAAAACTTAGGATAGGGCTGCCGGCTACTATTTTGGTCACTTTTTTGATTTTACCATTGAAATTTCAAATTATAATTACTCTGTAGAAAATAATGATCTTGTTAAATCCTTAAAATCGTTCTACTCCTATAACTTCCAACGCAATTATCAGAAATGTTGGCGCAAAGTGTTACCAGTACTGAGCGTTTTCATCATTTTTGTACTAGAAGATACTTCCCTTAAATTTTTCTATGACAAGTTTTTACTTTCCTAAACTTTGAAACTCTTACGAGTGGTAATCCTGATAATCTGTCTGCCCTTTGGATTTTGATGTAGTCATCAGATGATTTTTTATCTTAAGACGATCAGTATAAGGAAGCAGACAAAAAGGGCCAGGGCGAAGAAGTTCGTGCAAGCAGAGTTGTAAAAACTTGTAAACCGTGTAAGAACATTTGCGGATTTTAGAATATGTATAGTAAGTTCTCTATTGCATGCACTACGGTTGTTACTGCCGTACTCATTTCTAATAGTCCAGGATTAGTTATCAGAGTTATAGGTAGTAATGCAAGGTCATTTTTGTGCTAGATGGTCTGAACACATCGAAATGGCATCAAATGTCTTATGTATGTAATCATCTTTTTTCTAATATTTTCTCACTTTTTTTCTGGATCTCTTCTCACTGCTGTTAAAAACTACAGAGCCCCAACATTTTGACTCTAAACGTAAATTCGATCAGCATATTCATTTGTAGTACATATTACAAGGGTTCTCGTTTGTCCTTAGGCCTTGCCACCCATTGTCGACTTGTGTGCATTTGCTTTGTTCGTTAGTTTACATTGTCCTCAAGTATTCTACCCTAAGTAGCATAAAGGTCCGTTCTGCATTTTAGAAATTGTTGAGTTACTTAAAGATTTAAGGGGGCCCGGTAGCTCTACTCGCTAAGGCGTCAGGCCGAAAAGCGGCGTGCTACGGGGCCTGCGGGTTCGAGTCCCGCCAGTGCCATGGCTGTAAGTGATTGTCTATGAGGGTGGCAAATGGGCCCAAACTGGTGGCCTAATGCTGGCCGCGTTACCGGCAGCCCTCTTCACTAACCTAACCTACTTAAAGATTTGTGTTTTTCTAAATGCCGCAAATAGATGGATAGGGCATTTCTCACTATTGATTTTAACATACTTGCACATATAGGTTTTTCATATTTTGTAGAATGATGATTTTCAAATCCGGTGTTAGCTCAAAAATAAAAAAATTTCCGATAGGGTGTTTATGATACGTATGATAGTATTGTTGTCAAGGCTGTTCTCGGAACCATAAATATCTGATTGGTGCGGTGGAATAAACACTGGATCTTTTCACAATCCTCTTTTATTTTTACTGATGTTCGAAGAACATTAATATTAAAAACACTATGGCCACAAATTCATATTTCTATTTATACATATATATATGTATATATATATATATATATATATATATATATATATATATATATATATACATCTATATATATATATATATATATATATATATATATATATATATATATATATATATATATATATATATATATATATATAAGTTCAGTGACTATTTCTCGGGGACGCATCATCCAATAGAGTTGAAATTTTCAGGACACATTGGTGTATATAGGATAGATCTAGGTTGGTCTATTATCTTTAAAACTTTGGCTGCGGCGGCCACTTTAGTGACATTTTTAATATCCTTATGTATCTATCAACAAATAACTTTCAAAAAAACTAAGTTAACGAAATGAATTTAGAACGTCCTTCAAATGTGAATATAACATATTGGAGTTTTTAACCCTATGTGTGAACTATGTGTCTAAAATAAGGTGATTAAATGTTGATATGGCTATGAAATCATTATGAAACTTACAGGACATATTAATGTTATTAAGCTGCGGACTTGAAAAAAGTAGCTCATATATAAGATTTATGTTTTGCCTACACAGTCAAAGTAAAACTTTGAAAATTCCATGCCGAACAAGAATGGTAGCTCTTCCCCAATTTACCTATATTTTTAGCATCGAAAATTTATTTTCACGGGAACTCACGACCCGATAATCAGATACAGTTGAAATTTACAGAATGTACTGGTCTTATATAGGACCAGATCTGATAGAAGCGATTTCGAAATGTGGGCAATTCTGTCACAGTGGTGCCATCTTGAAAAATCACTAAGAAAAATAACTACTTTTGGCCCTATGAACTCTGAGATTTTGACGAAATTCACATAGTAGCTGAATCTTACTCTAAGCCATGTTTGATAGAAATTTGGTCGAAAAATTAGGTTGGAGCTGCCAGCTATAGTAATTTTGATATATTAAATTTTGAAAATTCACTCAGGAAAATAAAGTTCTTAGCACTATAGCTTCAAGTGGAGTCATGAAATCATAACGAAGTTCATATTGCAAATTAGACTTATTGTAGACAATATCCAGCAGATATCTAGTCGGAAAAACAATGGTAGGGTTGTCAGCTATGGTTGCTTTTATATTTTGTTTGCATATCTTTGGTAAGCGATTTTATTATAAAATTTTCAGTGAAAATTGTAGTGAAAATAAACAACAAATATAATAATCGAAAAAATTTGAAAATTTTTAAGGGTGGTACCCCCAAATTTCTTTGTATCCTTTAACTTCCTATGCAGTCATCGGATCAATACGAAATTGGCAGAGTAGGTTGACTTCAACGTGAGGCAGATGCGACGTATTTTTGGCTTCGGTGCTAGCAAAGGGTTGCCAGCACGAGGCATTTTTGTTATTTTCGTACCAATAAATGTTTACATTAAGTATTCACATCGCGAACATATGCAATGAAAATAAGTAAACAATGTTTAAATTTTCTTAGGTTTGGACATTTTTTGGATGGCAGCCCCAACACCTTTCTATCACTGTAATTTTCGATGAAGTCATCGAAATTAAATTGGCTTAAGATCTATTATTACTTAGGGTGTATTGGTTTTAAGTAGGGGAAGTAGCTAGTGGAAGTGGCCTTAAATAACAAGTGGTAGAATACACACTAAAAATCTGCACAAATCCTCTACTATTCTTCAAACACTAGTGTTTCTAGGGGCTCTGATGCGCTAGGGGTTTTTGTAATTGTATTTCGACTAGTAAAACTAGTTATTTAGTCAATAAGTTAACTACTGATTTCTGAAGATTGTTCAAGAATAGAGTTTAATGCATGATAAAAATAGATGAAACCCTTGACTTTTGAGATCACTTTTCATTTTTATCATCTAACGCAATCTTTGTTCTAGATTTAAAGTCTTCTATATGCCCGTCGGAGACATTTGCCATATCTTTCTGCTCGTTGTTTGTTCGATAACAAGAAACCCGTAATATTTCGTGCTGGATTGTCACAATATAGGGCAACTACACTGACACCGGATGACTCAATTCTAGCATTTTGAAATATTTACAGGTTGGCCGTAAAGAAACTCGACACTCTTTGAGTATTGACGATGGAAACATGAAACCATTTACGAATCACTGAAGCTATGGGATGATTGTACTAAAAGTTGGCTATCTTTCTCCTAAAGTCGGCCTGCTGTAACGCTCTTTTGACAATTCTTTCTTGCTCCACAACACGGATCAAACTCGTTAAAATGGTATCTGCATGGCTATTGTTCCAAATAGTGCAATTTATATTTCGTTTGAACGAGCTTGACTCTCGTTATCTTGTCAAAAACGGTTGGGTGGACGACTTTTGGAGCAGGCCGACATTAGGAGTATTCACCCTACTACTTAATTTACTTGCATGCGCTACACTCAAACCTGACAAAACAGTCATACCTAGTATAGTGCCTGTCAAAGTGTAAAGATTGTTTAGGAGGAATATGTAATCAATATATCCAGCAATCTTCCTGAATTTGTCATATCTCCCAAACTTATTGAATGCAAAAATTCATATTTCACAGGATCAAAAAGCACAGCGCTCATTTGCCAGTTGGTACCAACGGTATTTAGTTTGCTTCCACACTGATAGCTTCACTACATTTGAAATGCCATAAGCTCCCAAAGTTTGTGTGCGAAGCGAACAGGAATTTTTCAAGCTAAATTAAAAACCCAGAATGCAAACCCCAAGCAGAAAATACAAACATCAAGAAAATATACAAACACATTTGTGTTCTCTAAATTTCTTCGTAATAGTACTTAAACCTGTTAGCTCGACGATTTTTTCGCCAACAAAGTCGCAAATATGCTTTGCCTGTCATACTATGCCACAAAAAAAACTCATAAATCTCCCGTTAAACAGACAGTCCGTTGCCGAAATTTATAAATTTTTTCCTAAATATTTTACTCTACATCGAAAATTTCGGTACAGTTGGTAAAAAATTTCTTGAATATTTTTTAATTACTTCCGACCAATGAGCTATATTTTCGCCCAAAATTAAATTGTTCCCAATCAATTTGAATTCTGGCACGCATTGTAACCAAGATTTTCGCGACATACGTACAATTTATTAGCAATCACTTGGACATTTTGGAGACAATTTATTCAGAATTTCAATCACAATTTTGATTGAAATGTTGAAAGTCCTTGAGGCAGTAAAATTAAAAAACTGGTTTCGAAAAAACTGCGATTCGAAAAATTAAAGAACTTTTCGGATATCTTCCTGTAAAATTTTAGTAAGTTTTGATTTGACCGCAATTTTAAGTTCATCTAAATTGCACGTTCTGAAACTTATGTAATCTTTCTTCCGCAAAGTTTTTTTGTTCGTAGTGATATCACGACCTCATATCTAACTATTAAAATAACACACTTGCCTTCAGATGCCGTAGGGTTTTGAATCTAAACACATCATATATATAGTAACATGAAACATTTGTGAAATTTCTTAGTTTTTAATTTTCGTTTTTAGTGTTGTAGCTTTCAATTCGACCCCATCTTAAAGTCTATTAAAATATAACACAATACATTGAAGATAAATTATTACTTAAAACAAATAAATTCAAATATTGAATCAATTGATGCTCGATTTCCAGCTGGTATTTTGCTACAACTACACTCATCTTTAATGCACTCAAATCATACTTGTGTTGGTCAATCACAAAATACATACACTATGGGTGAATGCATTAAGTGGATCGGGGAAAACTGATACATTATGCACGCAATGCATTCGAAATCGGCTCTCGTGATAATTTCTGATTCGCAAAAACGATCAAAGAATAACTACGGAAATGGAACTAACTATCAAAATCTCATCCGTCTCCCATTAAAATCGCTCAATTTCACCAACACATATATTTGCCGATAACGCCGCTCGCCGGTCGAACGAGACAATTGAGAACGAGCGAAGGAAAAACACTTTTCACTGTAGTAGTGATTACGGGAGCCTGCGATAAGTGTATTGTGTGTACGTGACAGCAGTGCGGTTAGAGATTATTTAAACTTGCGTACATACATATTTTACAGCACAAGACAAAATTGAAAAGAGCCGGGACGGTTTGCATTTGACTCAGTTGTTCTCTAATCGTTGTATAGTAAAAATACTGATCCGTCGTTCAATTTAATTTGAGTTGAAGATTAATCACATCAAGTGTTGAATAATACAGTTAATTAGAAAAGATCCGTATAAAGTAACTCGATCTTTATTAAAAGTGATTCTTTTGTTTGATTCTAGTGAACAAGTTAATTAGTGGGCGTAATAAAAACTTTATTAAACTTAAAACTAAAATTGTGCTATTATCAATAGCGTGCTGAGTTTTATTAACGGGAAATTGATAAACAATCTAAAAATAAAATGGAGAACAATTCAGTGGCCAATAATAAAATCCGTGAAATACAAGAAGACAAGGATAATATGAATCTTCTGCCGCATTTGGAATCGTTAGAACGGATGATGAATTTACCGGTTGTCGGTGCAGCATGGCAGCAAAGTCAGGGTGTTTATGAAAAAGTTAAAAGTAAGTTGAGAAATATTTGATATTTTCAAGAGAAATGGTTTATATGATACAAAGGTGAATCTGTTTTGTTGAATGTGATAAAGAAGAAATTATTGATGTCAAAAGGGGAAAAAAACAAATTAAATATGAACTGGTAATGTAATCGAAACGGTGGATTGTATAACGGTTAATAGTTGAATTATTTGTGCGACACGTGCTAAATTAATTTCAGTTAAATTTAGAGAGTAAACTAGCTCAATTAAATTTGATTGAAAACTTCAAAGCATTTCTGATGAAGAAGAAAAGAAGAAAAGAATAAAATTGTTGTTCGAAATACGCACACTAATATTCGAAAAACAGTACAAAAAATCAAATCAGTAAATAGAGCATCCTCATTCTATTTAGCTGTAGCAGTAACTGCTATATTTTTAGCGACAGCAATTGAATTGGCAAAATAAAATGTCAACCAAAAGAAAAATTACTGTTACATACAACGGCATCGAAAAAATACGCCACGAGGCGGATTTTTTCACGATATGAAGTAATATTTCAAAAAAATGTTGAATCGAGGTAGAATTTGAAATTCTAAGAGTAATCTGTTCCGTGCAGCGCAGATTACAGATGTATTGTGAAAAATTACTGATAGATAAATAGAAAAATACTGAATGGTTTGAAGAAAAGCATATCTATATGGTATTTTTAAGCTCTTTGCCATAACCGAATCAAATTCATTCGTTCTACCATTCGAAGCTTATGTAGATAATAACTACAAATTTGAATCATATTCTAATTATGGGTTTTTTTCTAAACACGGCGGTTTTATTTGGGGATTTCTATGCAGTGAAATTTAAATTGAACTTCCAGAGATATTTCAATGCAAAAGTTTACAATTTTAAAAGAGTTAAGTATTCGAGAAATTGAAAAGATGTACGTTCCTACCTACATATTATAAATTTTCGAAGCCAAAACCAAATTAGTTTAGAGATATCAGAGCTTTTGAACAGGGTTTGATATGGTTTTATCAGATGTGTACTTCTGCAGCTAAAAAAAATCTAATCGGAAAGCCGGATGTTGTTTTGGCTATTCAAAATTTGATTTGCCTCTTGATTAGCGGGGTTTTTATGGAGATTTAGTTTAGCTTTTCATAGGGCCTTTCCGAATTCACGTCTTCGTCCTCATCTTCAGCTTGCTATGACAGATTGTGACGTCAGCAAAGTGGCTGAGCTATTCTAATGGGCCATTCAGACAAGCGTCCACGCGCCATGCGATCTAGCGTGTTTTGCTTACACGAGTCAATTTGATTTTGTTTATATAGGCGGACCTAAAGCGAAGGAGGTGGAGTATGCTGATTCATGTAAAATAGATTTTATAATGATTTCTTTCGCTCAGCGGCATGTGTGGATGATTAGTTGATGATCATTTAAATATATGTTTTGTGGATGATGATTTTATTATATGATGATGTGGATAATATTTTTTTTTGCATCCTTACGTGCAGGGCTATTACGAAAAAATTAGAATGTAAACGAATATCTAGACACAAACAATTTTATATGAAGGTATATATTGTCATATGGATAAATATATACAATTGTCTGCTACCAATTTATTTGTTTGGAAGGAAGGAAAAAAATGGGGAAAAATTGAGGAATGGGAATTAGTAATGTTTTAAAATTGATCACGACGATGTTTTCAAATATTAATTATTATAATTATTATAATTCAAATATTATGAAAATCAAAAAAAAACCATCGTTGCAAGCGTGTAATATCCATCCTCTTATCAATCCATCCATCCGCTTATAATCTCGAAATGACAAAGAGCGAAAATAAAACAAGTCAATGGTATATCAATCACCGTATCCGAGCACTTTCGCCTTAGCCCCGCCTTCAAAAAAGTTGATTTGAGTTGACTTGACTCGTTTAATCTAAAAACGCATGGACGCGTGGACGCATGGACGCTTATCTAAATGGCCCATAACAGTTTGAAGCAGACTAAGACGAGGTTTCCGAAATTGTTGGCTTTGCTTCGTAACACTGCCTCAAAACACCACCAAGCGAACAAAAAGTCAAATCAGAACGTGACTTCGTCAACTGTTATACAGAAGAGCAATATCAAGGCGTAGATAACTGAATTCGGACAAGCTCGACTTCTGTTATAACAAGTTGAAGACGAAAGCGAAGGCATACATCAATTGGGAAAGGCCCTTAGAAATAATTATTTGAATAATCTTTGTCTGGTATATTTCATCATGGGCCTCTTAAGGTTTTTCTATTACAGGTAGATTTTCGTATCAAAATGTTGAGTAAAATATCCAATTATTGTCGCTATCTTTTGGGGATTTATCGCAGTTTGGTTGAGTTCCGCAGTTTGGTTGAGTTCCGCAGTTTGGTTGAGTTCTCTTTAATTGTGAATTTGATTTATAATTGTTCCAAATTGTTACTTTTGCTTGTTCCTTTTCCAGATTGTTCATTACACTCCCCGCAAAATCAGTTTTGACTTAAAAATTCTCAAAAAGTTAGGTCCAATGCCTTTCAATAGAAAGGAGTCTTTCCGAGAGGCTGGCCTAGATACAGTAGAAACCCGTTTGTGAAAGTTGATTAAAAAACGATTGAAAATAGTTGACAGAAAAACGCAGTTCATAATCATTTTCGTTTGAGATTTGTAACATAAAATCGATTGCCTGATTTCTTCATCGTTTATGATGCTCCCTTCCCCTTTTCCCCTTTTTTTCTGAAACACTTCAAATATCAAGTTTCTGCCAGATGTTTTATTTCAAGTAGCAATTTTTGGAAATTTCACGTTATTATTTGTCTAAGAACGGATTTTGGATACAGCCTGGTAGTAAAAATGATTTTCGATTTCATTTTTTTTTAAATTTGAATCCCGACGTCATTAGACCTGCCATAAAGCTTCAATAATAATTATACAGTTTGGATGAAAAATTAATAAGGTCATGCATGTACAAGAAACCGAGCCATTACAACTAATCTATGTCTTTACTATCTATACATATCTCATCTAGGATACCTTTTAGTTGAGATATGTATAGATTTATGTATTTGTATGCTATATTTAAGGAAAACGCTTATCCAACCTTATGTAACTTATAATGAAACTTGCTATTTAAATCTTAAAGAAATAATTTTAACCTACCTTCTACTGGGCAGAGCAGATTATTAATGAGTACGTGCGATTAATCTAATGAGTGGATTAGTTTAATTATTACATTTTCTAACCAAATTACGGAATCTATGTTCAGCTAACTTGAGAACATATTTAACTTTAGCCGGGGCATGTAGTTGTCGCGTTTAATAAAAGAAAGGTTTTTTCATGATTATTTTTAGACACTTGTTTTGTGTAATATGGTGTGTTGTTTGTGGCAGAGTACACATTTGTTCCAAATAGGCATTCCGTGAAGCCAACCTGGCTGCATAATCGATTTGGACAACAGAACTTTGTTGTCAGAAGATTGATTGGGCTTTCTGTTGATAATAGTTTTATTTTATGCACTGAGATGGTAGAAGTGGAGTGGACATGCCCATAAAATTTACATTGGAATGAAATGTAGTAAATTTTTGTCTCTTCACTGTCAAATCCAAGCATTTCCCCTCCAATTTCATTCGGGTCGACTCTTGATTGTCAACCTGTCATGTTTACTTTAACGTGTTTTGAGGGTGAGAGAAGTTATACCGTCTATGTCCACTCCATTTCTACTATCTCAGTGATTTTATGCTATTTGCTAGTTTGAAAATGGCAGTGTCGGTAGACGCTTTGAAAGTTAGTTTGGAATCCAAATGAAGGCTTAGGTAGGTTATTGATCGTGATCAACAAACTGTACCTAAAACATTAAAATGAGGATTAGGAAAATATCTTCGAACTATTTTCTTGCCGAAAAAAAAACTTATTTTTAAATTATATAGGTATATATTATATTTTAATTTTCCATTTGGTGCAAAAACTATGAATCATTTGGATCAGATTAAGTTGAAAAGAAGGCTGTGTCCTTCGCGTTCATAGTAATATCTCCTCCGCGTTCATAGTCCACAGTTTGAGAGTGTTGCTTGGGACCGAATCTTGTGGCACTCCCGCTGGAATTATGTATTTAGAGAAGGTGAACCGAACTCTACTTTATAAGGTTCTTGTTGCAGCAAAAGATTGAAAGAATTTCGTTAAGTATACGGCGAAGCTATGTAACACCTTGCAAATTGTAGGTAGCAGACTAATAAATAAGTAGCTGTGAAGAGGGTTCAGATTTTTCCCAGATTTCAAGACACGGATGACGATGTCATTTATCCACATGATAGGAAAGTAGGTTGGCTTCAGACAGGAGTTGAAAATAAAACAAATTAAAACAAGTGTTTTTTCGGCAAACATAACATACAAGAACTGAACTTGCAGCCATATCAGTAGCTGCGTAAATAGTAACACGTAGTCCTCTTTTAGCGAATGATAAACTTTGTGCCTTCTGTAACCAAAACTTTTCTTGGTTTTTGCACCGTCGTGGCTCCAGTTTCGTCGACATCCTAGATACGAAAAGAAGCAAAATCGGTTCAAAATTTTGGATTTTGAAGATTCCCTTGTCTTGAGTTTCACTGCGTTTCAAAAAATAGGTTATTTGGTGTTATGATTGTGGCAAAAAAATATTGTGGGGAAGATATTCCAAGGAAAATCCTTCATATGTTTGTGAAAATCCTTTGTATGATAAGATAGTTCAGTGAAACAGACTCCTGCAGTCATACATATCTGAATGGACTTTTTCGAACTTGACTTTAACGAAAATTTGAATAAATTTTGTTGTGTGTAAAATTAAGCTCGGAAACAAATCAAATCAATTAACCTCTTTTATATTTTACTCCTTTCTCCAATCTTACTAATTTGTTTGCTATGTTCTGTGGAATTGTTCCTCGATTTTATTTCACTTTGTCTTCATCTGCAGCTGATATTCTATAAATGCTCTATGAGGCTCAATTTTGGTAAATGGGGAGAAGTGTTGTATTTAGCAGGGTACTAAGGATCTTCATTCATACAGGCCCAAAATCATTATGTCGCCTCCTTCGTGTTAAACGGTTAGCCTTATCTTTCGAAATTCGACTGCTAGTTTACTTCACGCATCAGATCCAAAAAGGTCGGATTAGATTTGTCTCCAAATTTAGCCGTTTTAGAACATAAAGTTTCCACAAAAACTCCTTTTCAAAATCTAAGAGACGTCTGTGATTTATCTTACTAGTGAAAGGTTTTATTTAACAACAGTCAAGAAAAACAAAGATTCGGTCCTGCGAAACCGTCTTCTGACTATTAGAGACCTTGCTGATACGTGAGCATTTCATTTGGTTCAGTTCAGACTACTTTAAAAGAAGTTATATTTTGGAAATGTAAAAATGTTAAATATAAAATATGTTCGGCCCTATTCCGAGAGTCACCTCACGTGAGATTTCCCGTCACTTCGAAAGTCACGTCATCTACGAATCGGTATTCTGAGAGTCACGTGAAGTGACTCTAGATGAGGTGACTATGAATTTGTGTTTGAATGGCAACGCCTGAACATTGACATTTGAAATTTACCACGTTCATAGCACACTGACATCGATCGGTTCTCGTTCGATCACCGAAGTTAAGCAGTGCTGGGCACGGTCGGTACTTAGATAGGGGACGGCTTGGGAACACCGCATGTCGTTGGTGCGCACAAACTTTCCCTCTCTTTGTATCAAAAGTGCGGCTTACTTTGAAGGCATTAGAATAAAAAAAAATTAAAGTTAAAATGGAAGTAAGGAAAATCGAACGCAAACATGAAATTCCCAGGGACAAGTGGACCAGATATACTAGAACTTGTTATAAAAGATTAAAAATATAGTGAGTAGGAAAAAGTATTGGTGGATATTAAAAGTGGTTTTTATGTGTTCGCTGTGCAGTTTCAGGCTTTGTGGATGACGCTCCATAAAGTTCAATAAGGCATTCAAATTGTCGCTTGTTGGTTACTTTTTACCTAGTAAAAAAACAAATATTCCAAAAAAAAAACGCAACATAAAAAACACGAGAAAACTCGAGAGGACATACTAAAAAAACAACCAATCAAACATAAAACACCCCAAAAACTAACACACAACAACCAAAACACAAACATACGAGCCAAATATTTATCAGGAAATTCGTCTAACGGCTATGGCGAACACGTAGTTGAGTTTAGCCGCATCATTCAAATGGAAAGACATAAACATCTTTAAAATAAGTTTTATTTACTTATTTTTCATTATTCATGATCCAAATTTCGTAAAAATCCTTCTTGATTTTATTCAAAATATCAATTGATATCACTTCTGTCCACAGTTACTTGATATTATCGAGCGACTGGAAATCTCACTTCACGTGACTGTCGTCACTTCATGTGACTCTCGGAATGGCCGATAGATCGAAAATGTCGCTTGAGGTGAGATAAAGTCACTCACGTAACTCTCAGAATACGAAATCAAGAGAGTCACATCATTCGTCACGTGAGGTGACTCTCAGAATAGGGCCCGTTGTATTTGGATATCTGCGAAACAATGATTTTCGTATCATGAAACGCCATAATTACTGGAGATGAAATTTGGATCTATACTTACGACCCGGAAACAACCGGCAATCTTCGCCGCAAATATCCCGCTAAAGTCGACCAAAAATTAAGGTCATGTTTACAGTTTGCATCGATTATCGTGGTCTTGAATATTATGAATTTCTTCCGATGGGCTAAACTGTTAACAAGGCATATTATTTAAGTATTATGCGTGATTTGATTGAAGCTATTCGCAAAAGGAGCTAGAATCTGTATATATGCAAACGCTAAGATCAACTTTAAAAGAGGACCGAGAAAATTTTTTCATTTTGAATTGAGCCATGTAAGAGCCAACTCACTTGTATTTGTCGGCAATTTTGTTACCAGTTTGAAAATTGTTTTAGATTTCTTAGTTTCGGTATCATACAGCAGAACAACTGGGCAAAATGTTCATCACATTGTCAGAAACTAGTCAAAAATTGAACTCATCCTCGATATTTGACATCCTATCTGTGAAAAAAACCGACGGTACACAAATAAACATACCCAGCACCTTCCGCTTCGCCCCGGTCTTCAAATAACTTTAGCTGTAACTGTTGCATATGCTTTTTGATACGAAATACATTTGATAATTTACAACCAACACTAAAACAATCAACCCTTATTTCCCCATATGATTCTGTGTGACTTTATTTAACTTTTTCATCCCCTAAACCAGCCATTTCCATAATTAGAGTTTCGGCATGCATACGAAAAATTTATATTTACCAAACATGTCTAAAAATGTCTTTAGATCAAACTAGAAATTGAACCTAGCACTTGAGTACGTGATAAGGAAGATTCCTGTCGGCACAGGGGGTACGCTTCTGTATAAGTCGAACCAATTAGTGGCCTACGCGGATGACATGAACATCTTGTCACGTTCCTTTACATCCGCCAAAGAACTCCTGTTGAAACTTGACCAGGAAGCCAAAGAAGTAGGCCTGAGATCAATCAGACGAAAACAAAATTCATGACGCAAACAAGAAAGTAGATCTCCATTAGACGAAATATAATTTTGAACGAATATAATTTAGAGAATGTGGACGAATTTATATACTTAGGCTCGAAATTGACAACGAAAGGCAATTAAACTGATGAAATCAAACGGAGAATACAGCTCGCTAATAAAACTTTCTACTCCGTTCTGACCCTACTGAAGACCAGCTGCATGCACAGGAAGACGAAGCTCCAAGTATACAAATCAATAATCAGACCTGTGTTGTGCTACGGATGTGAAACTTGGACCCTTACCCAAGCATCCGCAAATATGTTGAACGCCTTCGAAAGACGGGTCTTCAGGCGTATAATTGGAGCTAAACAAGAGTGCAGCCAATGGCGGATAAGGTACAACCACGAGTTGTACGAGGTTTTTGATGAGCCAGAGGTTGCTACAATAATCAAACTGCGGAAGCTGCAATGGGCTGGTCACGTGCAACGAATGGACGAGCATCGAGTACCCAAGAAGGTATTCGACGGAAGGGCCCAGGGTCGAAGACCAGTGGGAAAACCCAGAAAACGCTGGTCTGACTCTGTCGACAAAGACTGCGCAAAGCTGCTCGGTTTTCGAAATTGGAGGACGCAGTCATTTGACCGAGACAACTGGAGGCATCACCTGCGAGAAGCCAAGGCCCGAGAGGGGTTGTAGTGCTACGACGACGACGACGAGAAGTTGAACAAAAAATACTCAGGAGAGCATCTCAATTTTATCATGATTTTCAATTAGTTCAGTACAAACTTTAACCATAACTGACTCAACCATCAACATTTTCCGCACATTCTAAATGTATTCTCATAATGATGTCACGACGTGTTGTTAAATAATCACGAAATTGTGATTATCAACAGCTTGTAGCTACAAGAAAAAAAACACAATGTACTTCTGATAAGAATAAGTTTATATGTCTGTTTTGTATGCTTACTCAATATAATTTTGTTTTCATGTTACGTTTTGTGTGCAGTAATTTAAATATGTAGCACTTTTTGCTAGCTCATTTCTACTTTACATTAATTCCATATGTGAAAAAAATATTGCGCAGTTTAAATCGAATAGAATCAACACTGTTCAACTTAGGAAATTCATTAATCGATATTATGCCTTTTAATTATTACTTACTATCGCTTGCGCTTACAAAGTAAACTAAATTTTTTAAACAATAAATTACATTACTAAGTTCATATTGCTGACGACACTTTTCAAGTTCATATCGGCAAATTGTCTTTAATTTTCATGCATACTCTTGATTGTTCGAAAATCGTTTAGTCAACGATTTAAAAATGTATTTCAATAAATTCATCAATTGTGCAAATATGCATCGATAACGGAAAATTATTTGCAATTAGTGCAAATATGAGTGCACGTGTTTCGCAAATAATTGTCAAGTTGTGACGATATGGCGAAAATGAAGCAATATTGTAAACGAGTGTTGCAATATAGATTTAATATTTGTCATTTATAGAGTTGTTGGTGTAGAAGTAGAGTTTAAATGTTTTTTTTTTTGAATGATTGTATTGTCTTTTTGACGTTGATAGGCTAAATGATTTTTAATTTTTAGTTCGATTTGATTGCAGTATGAGTGCAGGCTAGTTTCGATTACAAGGTTGCTGGATTTCGTATTTAAAATTTTTTGGTTTTATCTTGTATTCTTTTTGAAAATTTTTGCTCTCTATTGTCATCATTCTGAATTTCAAAATATACATTTACATTTGAAGAAAGATTATGGACTTTAGGAGCTAAATATTACTTTTTAGATTTTGCAACTGAGATCAATGTTTGAAAGTTATATCAATCCTATTTTTGCAGTTCCCATCCATAGTCTTTAAGAGATCCAATAATTATCAATATATTACATTATATCTAAATCTGAAGGTGTAAAAAATTGTGTACCTTCTCACTTGAACGATTCTAGATAATCTGATATCTACTCTCATAAAACGATTGATCGATTGTATAGCATGTCTGGCATTGAAATTTCCAAAGTACGACGACTCCTACTCAAGATTTGGCACTTAGGACTTAGTGAACATTTATATCAGTTCACTTTCCACAAAAAAGTACTTTTTCTCATTATTTCACCCTCATTCAGTTCCAATTCCGATTCAATCTAGAGTAATCTTTTAAATTCAAGTACAAAAAACCTCCCAATTTCACAGTAAAAATTAATCCGAAGGCTGCTTAAGAGCAAAAAAAAAGTTTTCATAATTAATGATGTTGATAGATGGCAGATACGTCATATCCTCTGTACATAGGTCAAGGAGAGATGTTCGATGTTGTCATGATCCTCAGCTTAATGATACGATTTATTTGAACGGAAAAAATCTGTCGAGTTGCGACAACAATAACAATATGATTTGTTATGACAAACAATTTCAACTAAAAATTTTATTAATTTAAACGATTGATTTATTTCGCCTCAGAATTTTCTCTCTCATGCTGATTCATTACAATAATATTTTCTTTTCTTCTCTTCCAGCCAACAATCGTCTATTCAATTGGGCATTCAGTACAGCTGAAGATGCTGTACATCGTGCCGTCTACACAGCCGCACCAATTGTCTCGAAATTCGATCGTCCAATTCATTATGTCGATCAAACACTGGTCAAGGGCATTGATAAATTAGAAGTAACGGCACCATTCATCAAAGAGCCGCCGCAAGAGATATTGAATCAGGCAAAAAATAAGGTTATCGATGCAGTACAGCCAACCATCAATAAGGTCTATGCTTTGCGTGAAGCTGGACACAAGAAGGCTGCATCACTGAAGGATTTGTCCTGGCAGAAGGCTAACGAAGTCCTAGCCACACAGTACGGGAGCATTGCAGTGAGCGGAGTGGATCAGACGTCGGCGTTAGCGGAACGATTACTGGACTATTACTTTCCAAAAACAGACTCCGATATTGAGAGCGATGATAGTAAGTTGTTTTTCTTTGATATGATTAAAGACATGCCCCTAAGAGAGAGTTTAACTAACAAAAATTTTACAAAAACAAACAAGGCTAAGATTATTCTGCTCAGATCATACCAAATCACTTATATTTAGCGGCATAAGCTCAGTACCAGCAACATTTGTTATATTCCATTGAAAACTTGTTTAAACATTCCCTCTCTGTCTGCATCAAAAGATTTACAAGCTTCATATTTTCCCCCCGAATGTATCATAGTCCAAACAATAAAAATCCGTATTTCACCATTATTATACTTTCATTCTGTTGGAAAAACCAATAATAACCCTTATCGGTATCGTAAATCCACATCATGAAATATCAATAACTACGCAAACCTTGATCATACGGCATATTTGTAGCTACGTAAGCGGGTGTCAAATCAAAGTACACAGTTGAATAAACCCTCTTCTTTGATCTGGTAGCTCTGACTATGTGTGTATATAGTCAGAATATATTATTTGTAGTTATAAAAATAGAATACAAAAAAATTCACATTTTATTTGTTGTCGATGATTAGATAGCATAATTTCTCTGACCGAAAAATTTAAATGAACAATGTGTTATTGGTGTTGCCTTCGACTTCGAAATAACCCACCTTTCAATTTAGATAAAAATCGAATGTTTTTGATAACGGGAAATGCGCATGCCAAGATAAATGTATTGTCATTAAATACATTAATCGTTTTATTGTTGTATATTTTTTACTTTTTGATTTATATACAAAGATATGCTGTGCACGTAAACCGCATACGAGATGTAACCAGTTAAAATCGAGTACTGCCCTAATAAAATTGTTTATTCAAATAGTTATCGATCAGTTATGTTTTCAGGGTTCAATATACATGCTTTTTCGATCCATATAGCGTTTAATTCGAATTTTTCCTCATTTGAAGCAGCTCTGAAGGCTAGGTTAGCCAGTGCTTTCTTGATCTCTGTTGTTTCTGCATTAAAAGAGCCTACGGGTTCAAGGAACCACGATTTGCTCTTAAACATTTGTGGTCGTCTCTAGTTTTCTAGCTAATTCGCGAAAAAAGTCCAAGAACTTTAAAAATAGTCTATTTTAGTCTATTTTATGGTTCCTTGATTAAGGCAATCAATCCCGATTTATCCTAATCAGGTAACGTGCCTTATATATCTTGCCGAACTAAGGTTTTTTGAATGCATCGACTGTCAATTTGTTTCATAGTCGGATTGAAAAAAAAACACGACTTGCCACCGATATTCTCGACATATTCTAAGGAATTTGTTGGCTTACCACTATTTCAAATTATATCATCACAAATGCCCCTTCAATTCTGGAGTTGGCAGTTTTTCAGTGCTCCTTCTAGTCCACGATAAAAAAGCATTTACTAAATCGCTGAAACTAATCATTTCGGTGTTGACTTTGCTAACAACTCTTATCTTTCGCTTCCCCTTGCGGGTATCGCCTTCAAAGTTTCCTCGCGATTCGTGTCAAGTGTTAATACATTTTCGAACTAGAAAGGTATTCAAAGGACTCGCAAATCGTGATGTAGCAAAATCAGTCAGACCTGATAGCATCTCGCCCCTGATTCAAAACCAGGCCAGGATTGTGCCTCTTCCTTGACCAGACCCTCTGTGCAAATTATTTAATTTATCCTATTCGTCGAGAAAATGTTCTTTTTCGCGAAAACTGCCGCATGTCCATCAAGCCTGTTCATGAAAATTGCCTGACTAGCGATTCCGCAAACTATAGCCCTAATCCTCTTATTTCTATATATGAAATATCTGGAAATTAACCATTTTATTAATGATCACTAAAATCTAGTCAAATTTCGATAACTTCAAAATTTATCGCACAGTTCCGCACAGTTCCATCGTCGCTCCTGCTCTATTTCTTCTACTTATCGAACTTTTCTCGCATTCGATTCATTCCACAATTTCGGTCCCGCTGGTTACGTACTAACTCACTATGCTGTAACAGGAATCTTTGGGTTTGCGTCTTTGCTAGGCACTGCCTAGCCTCTCCATTGGTGTGAAATTGCAAACGTATATGCTTGTATCTATGAATTACCTTTTCTTTTTACATTTTTTTTTTACCTCGTTGACGGTTTACAAGATTGGAAGCCTTGTCTTTTGAAACAAAATGAAAAAAATATTTGCTATAGGTTTCTTTATAGAATGCATCCGATACTCAATGCTGTTTCACTTCTCTAAAACGTTCCTCGGATATTTTGAAGCCGATTTTTGCCGGTGTAATAAGTATCTTTAAGTCACTCTCCTTCGACATGGTAGGTTGAATAAATTACAGAAATCCAAACTTGACAGATCACATATTTTCTATTGCGAAACGTTGCATCAAATACGGTTTTCTATCCAACTTGCTGTGGATCTACTAAACCCACATCAGATCTAGACTCGAATACAATTCCCATATTTTAGCAAGCTGCAATGGCAGCATTATTTCAACAGGCTGCATGGATTATTAGCTGCAATTAAATAATTCAAAAAGAAGCCTTGAAGTCTACACAAAGTGAGTCGATTACATCTCCTATAAACATGCCCATATCGCTTAGTTGGGCTGATTCTTCTAGATGACTCCTTCTGTGAAAGTAGTTCTTATCTCCAGTCCCTGGCCATCTTTATTTATGTTGACCGTTCCTCTTTGTTAGTGTTGACCGACTCAATAACAGTTCGAACACTCAAGAGGCGGACTTTTGGAATATATCTCAAAAATTTTCATTTCTTGGTCCCGATTTTCGAACATTTTGGTGACCAGATCGCTTCTTGTCTTCAAGTGTTGGTTTCCTTTCGTTAATAATAAAATCGGGATAAAGGTATACTCGGATGATCAGATGAGCTGAATCTAACGCTGTTGCTTCGTCTACCAACCCATTTAGTGTCTTTCAGGCTAAGGGCGTAGCTATTTTTCAGGCAATCGACTGGCTTCTGTGGAATCAGTGGAGTCCCTTGCTGGTTCTTGTATAGTGCCCATGATTCTCGCTGGGGGTGTATGTCGAGACATTCGGCAGTATAATTGATTTCGGTACTTGAACAAAAATGTATTCAAAGCAACTGTGAGGCCGATGAACTGGCGGGGTTACGGACCTTGCTACCGGAATGCCCCTTCGTCATACGAATACCAATGTCATCGGTCAAAACTACCTCGAGGACACTAAAAAATCCTGGACCGAAGAATTATATTGTGCCATAGCAAGATAGTCCTTGGTTTCCATGGTCGCGAATCACACCAGGCAGCTATTAAGTTTAATAGTGTTATGCATTGTGTTGTTGGTGATCTCACGAGCGACTGCCTCATAGGCGGCATGCAGTTGGGCGTTGGGTTTAGCGATTTTCGTCGGACCTGTGGCTCGAGAGCAAATAGGTATCCGTCCTTATTAGATAACTGCACTTGGTGTACTCTTCCTGCCAAGTCTAACTGAGCTATATTTTCCTCAGTTTATCAAAGGAAGCAGATGGTTTTCTGATTATAGTAGGAAAAGGAGAAAAATTTACTGTGAAATCCCAGCTGACCTCTTTTGCGTTTAGATGTGTCTTTCTGCATGTCCCTGTCGACTGGCAACAACTTTAACTCAGCCTAACATGTTCGCAAAGAGACAGAAATCGAAGTGAAATTCGAGCAAATGCGACGCTAAATTAATATAGGGTGGCTGATGAATGTCACTACATAAAGAAACTCAACTTTTTGTTTAATTCCCATAATTTTTCCTTTATCTTTATTCATTTGAAAAGTAATACTTTTATACATATTAATGTTTTTTATTGGTTTTTAAAAATAATTTAATTTAAATGGCCCCCACGATCGGTGATGAATCTGCGACATCTTATCAAAAAATTATTCATTACATTACATTGCGACGAAAATTGCCTCAAATATTGTTCGAAAGAATTGTTTTAAATCCATTCTAATTCGTTGGTTTTGTTTTGTAAGCTTCCTGTTAGCAATAACCCCACCAGAGCAAATATAATTCGTGTCTAGTCGCGGGGGTCTTCCCGTCGCGGTGGAAAGTAGCTCGACTGGTACTTGTAGGCAAGGGTAACCTGGGCAATCCATCAGCATACCGCCTACTGTGCATGCTGGACACTGCGGGGGAAGCTTCTTGAGGGGTTGCTCAAGCCTAGGCTGCTGTCAGCAGTGAGATCTGCTGGTGATCTCTCTTGCTGGCAGCACGGCTTCCAAAAAGGGCATTCAACAATCGATGCCATCTCAGAGGTTGTTGGGGCTGTAGCAAGAGCGGAAGAGGCAGCCCGTCAAGCCAGACCGATCGTCCTGCTGGTAACGCTGGACGTACAAAATGCCTTCAACTCGGCGAGGTGGACAGACATCCTGCGGGCCCTTGAGCAGACTTTCCGTACCCTCGACTACTTGCTAGCCATGATGCGGGACTACTTCAGAGACCGCTGGTTGCTCTACGACACCGACGAAGGAGTCAAAAGGAGGCCTGTCACCTCAGGTGCGGCACAGGGGTCGATCTTAGGACCTGACCTCTGGAACATCATGTGCGGTGATCTGCTGCGCCTGGAAATGCCTGGGGATGTGTCTCTGGTAGGCTACGCTGATGACGTCGCAGTGGTAATCACTTCCAGATCTGCCGAATTCGCTCAGTTCAGACTTAACCAAGTCATGAGGAGGGTGGATCGGTGGATGACCGAACACGGCCTCCAGCTGGCAGTCTCTACCCTCCAACTTCGGCAACAACGTTGGAGTGAAAGTGCTAAAGGACGCTGGACGGCTAAGCTGATTAGTCCCATTGAGCCTTGGCTTAACCGGAGCCACGGAGAGGTAAACTTTTACCTTTGTCAATTCTTGACAGGGTACGGTTACTTCAGGAAATACCTGAACAGGATGGGTAAGGTGGTCACACCGTACTGCCGGTACTGTGTGACTGAGCTCGATGATATTCAGCACACATTCTTTATGTGCAGTCGCTTCGTAAGTTTAAGGCGCACCATTGAGTCCACGATTGGCCTGGCAACGCCTGAGACGATCGTGGAAGCGATGCTGCAAAACGAGAACTGGCGCGCAGTCTCAACATATGTTGAGAAAGTGCTGCGCATAAAGCGGGAGGAGGGTTGTCTTACAGACCCATGAACTGTGGTAGTTTCTGAAGTCCGTGGTTACCGATGGGTGAGTCAGCACCACCGGGTCGAAGCAGTGCTTAGGTGGGTCCTAACTCGGAACTTCGTGGGCTTGTAGATGATCCTTTTTTTTAGTGAGTCAAACCTCAAATACCCCGAGGCGATAGGTCCCCCGGGAATCTGGTTAGCAGATTTTTTTTTGCCATCTACACTAGGGGGGGGGGGGAAGTAAGATCACGAGACTTTGAAAATCAACGCAATGTGGAGTTTCTGAAATTCACGTTCTTGCCGTTTTCGCTGCATCTCTGTCAGAACATCCTCGGTTATGTGAGAAGTTGCACCATCTTGTTGAAATCACACAGAGTTGAAAGGAACTCTCTTTCGATGCAGTTCTTTCTCCAAAATAACCCATAGTGGATGCGATTCCGTCTCGTGGACTATCTGTGGGTAACATCATATTCGACAATTTTGTTTGTTAACATTACTGTTTAGATTAAAGTGGAACCCCTTCAGGTACAAAAATGCAGCTCAAAATATTTTTGTCCTCTTCCATAATTCCCTCTTGGCAAAATTCAAAGCAAATCAGGAAGTCTGCTGCCTTCAGTTTACTTGCTAGTACCATTTTTAAAAAAAAAAACGTGTAAATCTTTGTGCAGAACTGCTAATACCCATTTGAGCAGATAAGCTCCTTGTTCAATCTCTGGAATTGGCTTGTATGGCAGCAGCTATAGCAGCAATGGCTTCATACGTCCGAACTGAGGAATCTTGATGATAAGGCCCTCTTGTGATTGTCCCACGCTCGGTCAAATTGTTCACGAGCCTTATTATAGTCCATCTGCTCGGAGGAGTGCCGCGAAACGTGTTTCTGAATTCTCTTTTTACCGAAATCGTAAACTTCAATACGTCATGGCAGCGCACAATCCAAAAAAACTGGACTAAGTCCCCCTATACCCGTTAGATATTTTTACCGATTGATGTTTGGCTATTAGTTTAGTGTTTTTGTGGTTGTGTGTTTGTTTGCTTATTTTCAGTGTGCTCTCTTCTCGTTGATTTTTTGTACGCTCGTCGTCTAATGGTAGCAGGTGGAAGAATACTCAACAACATTCAGAAACTAGACGAAAATAACACGAGGATGATAAACAAACAAACAAATAACACCCTCAAAAACAGTGGATATTTGGCAATCCAAATTCTTGTTTCATTAGTCGCCTACTTTTGTTAAATTTATAGACCAATCTGTCAAATGAAAAAAATTGAATCAATTAATTACACTAAAAAAAATGTTATTCCACTTTTTTTGGTAGCGTATTTCATCAGCCACCTTGTATGTTTGAAAATAAAATCTGTCGCATGAAATTTGTCTACTTGGCAGCCAAATTTTCTCAAGCGCATTGGATTTCACGTAGATTCCAAGCTTAATGACTTTTCTTTAATATCTGTTTTTCCATCTATCAAATCGTATTAATGATTACTGACAATTTTGGCATTCTTGATGTATTGCCAAACGCACGTGGTTCTGGTATTAAACAAACTGTTCATGAGCGTTCGAAATGATAAATATTAAGCTTCCATTGCAGAGCAGGCAAGCAAAAACTATGCATAACGTTGTAGATTTTACTTATACCATTCCAAATATCTACATATCCTACATTTTTATTTATTTTATTTCCAATTTTCCATCTTCTTAACATCCAAATAATCGCTAACTACTTTCAGAACGCTCCCCGTAGGGTAGATTCCTATTCAGCTGCAAGAAAAACAAAATTGTTCACTTCGATCGATAGAAAATTATCAAAGAGGTTAGCATAAGCTCCATATTATGGGTGTAACTACCATGCATGATGTCTTATAACGACTTTACATAAATTTATTTAACAGACCAGTAGATATTAGTTGATGATGCAAGTAGAGTACAATATAGAAAATAGATTGTTTGTATGGTTAAAAGTTGTTTATGTTTTGGCGCGTAGTTTGTGTAGTTAGTTAGTTTCAGTGATTGTTTTCTTGTACGACCGAAATCGCAGATGTCTGAAAAATACACAAAAGAGATTTCATGTTGGCCCCAAGTCTTTACTTTTTGAGGGCTTTCATATTGTTTTCCTTTAACCATATCCCAATTAGCGTATCTAAATATTCTGTCCTATGACTGTAATTCTGTTGACACATCGCAAAGAATATATGAAACCCTTGGTGACAAGATTGATTCCAAAATGTATTACGAACCTTTAGACTAAACTCTTCAAACGTTTGACATTATTTTACGCAAATTAAGATATAAAACCATAATCTTCAACCCAGCCTAATCAAAAGATAAATTAATTTCTCCTTTTTGTCTTTCTAGCACCAATATCCGCTGCCGATGATCCAGTTCTTCATACAGTACAAACTGTTGGGCGTCTCTCCAATAAAGTTTCACGACGTGTTTATCGCTCGGTTTCACGACAAGTTAAACAATTGAAAAAAGAAGATGTCCACGACTACGTAGCATCCTTAATTGCTGTCCTACGTCTCACACAATACCTCAACTTCATCAATGAACGTGTACAGGCGAGTCAGAGCAACGAAACCGCCAACGAAAACAATAAACCAGCCCACCACAATCATTCGGAAAAGTCGATCGAAGCGAAAAAAAACTAAATGAAACTATAATAGATAATATTGAAATCATAAATTTAAAATACAAATCAAATACAATCAAAATGTACTAGAAAGTTGCTTGAAAAATTGGAAAATCAACTTGAAATTGCAATGAAGTTGGTGCCGTTCAAAACCAAAAAAAAAACAAACATGCTAAACAACTTTGCCACCGTACAATCCATGTTAAAACTACGATATTAGAGAAACGAGCTATTTTATATACTCTACTTATCTAGGAAAATATTTATATGTTATTTTTGTTTATTATAATTTGTTTTCTATCGATTGTCCGTTGTTCTTACAAGGACGCCAAATCCTCCATTTGCAATATATACGTACATATATGTCTCTTTGTAATAATATTCCACTTGAATACAAAAGATAATTTGTCATGAGCAATATACATGTGTAAAAGCATTTATTTGTTCTCGGGATCAAAAGAGGAGAGTTGAAAAAAATAAACAATAAAATATAGATTTAAGTGATAATGTTGCCAAAAATGTAGAGGATAGGATAGCTAGTGCAAAATACTGATATAATGTAACAACATTCATTTATAAAGCAATCCTACGTCGTCGTTATTGTGAATAGTACACGTATGCGAACAATTATATCCATATTTCCATATCAATTGCTCAATGATCGAATAGAGTCTAATTTTCTACTATATTATAGATATCGATATTTTGTATCTAGTGTTACGTACATATATGATATTACATAGATCTAATTAAAAATCATTCACGGAAGAGAAATAAAAAAGTCAATTTATAATAAACCTTGGATAATTTTGACTTTATGTTCTAAAAGTACTCTGAGAATTCGAAATTGTTCTTCAAGAAAGCCCTTTGAAACGTCTAAACCAGGTGGAAGTTCCCTTGAGTCATCAGTGCATACTCAGAGAGATGACAAAGGAAGTCATTCACCGCAATCTGAACAAGAAACTTAGTTTTGAGTTGCCTTGCAAAATCAGTAAATATACTTACAGATCTATTGGAACCTACATACAGACCTGGAAAGAGTCATTCCAAAGATCACTTCGTAGTGACGTGATCACACAAACATCCACACCACTAATTAAAACACTATACCTTATCTCAGCAAAATGACTAGATCCTCTTCCTAAAACAACCACGTTCTGAGCAAAGTCCGTTGCACAAAAGCATGAAAAGTCGTTACATGAAAACATTGACTGATCGTCAGTAGTTGTTCCAATTGAAGCAGTAAATGAAGCTTGCTCATACAGATCGAGCAAGCAAAAATAACCTTGCGCAAAGAAAAATCGACCAAAATGAGTAGATTCAGACCGCAGCTACCAATGTTCTGCAGTTGGACCAGATCTGTTTTCCATTTTAAAAAAACAAGTTCATTCTATAGATGGCATTGAACATGTTTTTCTATGTGAAACTGAACGCTATCGGATAAGTTGTTCTGGGCCGGAGCATCGAGATAAAAAATGTGCTAGTGAAGTCCAAACTCGTTTCAAGGTGACTCCAAAACAGCAACCAACCGTTTCGTGGTCCATGTTGCAATCAGATCGAAATGGACCGAGCAAAGGCCTAAGTTCTGCGACATCTTCCATAAATCGCGATTGCTGGTTTTTTGCTGGTTGTGTGGAGCTCAATTGCGTCGTCCAGCAATTGAAGCTTATCAAACGTTTGCTAGGCACCCAACGCATACTGTCGCTGTTCTTCGCCCCTCAAACATCCAGCCCCATCCACCCCTATCAACCCCTCGCCAGGGCCCGGTCAAATAGCTAAAAATATTTATGTAAATAAATTAGCTATGGTGGAACTGCTGCTAGCGGGCTTGTTTGTGTACATACTCGCGCCTATATGGCAACGTTTTCTGTATGAGCCGTCTGTATGCACTACAGTTTAGATTATACTTAAGTTGCTGACGTCTGAGTTGGCTTATCTGCGATCAAAGGTCGGAAAGTGGCGTGATTGTCGTGTTCCACAATGGGCCTGTTTGTCTCCACTTTGGATGCGCTAGCTACCAACCTTGCGATCGGTTGAAGATGGTCGAGGGTGTGAGACAGGGAGTCGGAATTCGCAAGATCGGTTTTATAGAGGTATTTTAGAGCGAATCTAGCCGATTCGATGCCAGCTGCCAGAGATAGCCGACGTAGCCAGAGGCATGTGAATGGAACAAGTGCGAATGAGTAAGGCGATAAGTGTTTTTAGAAGCAAACAAACGCGAGAACCGCAGAAATGTATGTTACTTGCTAAGCGCAAGCAAAACAGAATTTGCAATTCAGTGGATGCCAACCTTTGTTTGATATGATCTAACTAAATTTATTTACGATTACGAGTGTAAGCAACTGATCTCGCCCTCGAGTGTAATGAACTGATCTCATATTATATTTAATAATACCTTTTCCTCAGTGGCGTGGCGTGACAATTTTCCGGAGGGAAGCAATTGGTTGATGTCCATGGTTGATTACGCTTTCCGCAAATTCGTTACGTGTAATAGAACCCCTCTATAAAATCACCCAGGAATTACTAACAGGGACGTGAGAAAAAAACATTAAACAGAAAAATAAACTAAGAATCTTTAAGTAAAATAAAAAGCCCACTCTCTCCGTCTCGATTAGCACTATCATTTTCAGTTATATATTCCACGAGCTATTTTAATTGCTCATTATTATAGAAAATTTTTTCAAAATAACCGACCATTAAAAGTCCAACGGTTTGGAGCTAATTTTGGAAGCATTTTTTGACGAATAAATACAAAGCACATAAACTCATTGTCTTTATTGAAAAACTAGTAATAGATTCGGAAAATATCGACATTCGCGTAAATTATTGAACGATTTAGATAAAATCAAATTTAGTCGATGTTCGAAAAAATGAATAAGTATTGCGTTTTTATACATTTTTTTGTACATGCCTGCAATCCAGATATTTTGGCAGATATTACAGATGTTCCTCAAGGCTTTAAATTTTCGTTTTCTGAAGATGTGACCGTTACTGAGGTATTTAGGAAAGGTTACTTTTGGTGACTTTTGACTCCGTATAAAAAGTAACGCAGCACTCGGATCGATGGGGACTTTTGAGATTTTGTTCAACACGCCAGTACCAAGGTTCACACCAAAATTCAGATTTCCCCTAATTTTTTATCCGAAGTTTCGCCTTTTTTATGTCGGATTTCACTGGGCTATTATGTCGCTTGGGAAGTCGTAAGAGTTAAACCTCTTTGATCTGTTAATGTCGTTGGCGGTTTCGAGTGTTTCTTCGAAATCTTCGTTCGCCATTGTGTCTGGGAAAGCACTCCAATTTGTTCGCTTCCTCATTTGAAGGGTCAATATAAACATCTTCTATGATGAAGAGTACCGACTTGTGATCAGATGACAGTTCATCGAGGACAGTCAGTTGCAAGTTAAGCATAGTACTGAGTTCGATTTCACGTGAAATTTTCATACAAAATTTCACGTGAAATCTGCTACGGCGAAAATTTAGCTTGAAAATAAGCAAGAGCTGTACTAAATTCTTAGCATGAAAAGTTGCTTTGGAGTTGCTTTCGCGTTGAAAACGTAGATGGCACTGAAACATGTCTCCAATCATTTCACGCCAATTTAGTTTGTGCAGTTCATTCTTTCGAGCTAAAAAGTGACATTTGGTGTTTCAATTTGAAAATGGAGCAGTGCAAATGTCTTTCCAATAAGAAAATCGATCGAAAAGTGAAATTCTTGACATTTTATCCGTCAGAAATGAGCATTGTCTCTGCTTTTCTCCATTGCCAAAATTTTCGCTCGAAAGAATGACCATATAATGGAGACATGTCAAAATTTCACGTGAACTCGAACTCAGTACTATGCTTTAAGTTGGATATTATGCGAAAGTCCTATAACTAGGACATGACTATGAACTGCGGCACAGTGTGTGGGCTCGTAAGGGAGGTGCAAATTTATGCAGTTATCCGTGATGAATCTTTGTAGCTCGATTCCAGCTTGATTGCTTCTCACATAAGCGTTTATAGCATATGCCCCAAAGACTGCCCGAACAACCGAAGTAACAAAACACAACGCACTAACTCAAAACGACATTCGCAAAAACTTAAGATCAGATATAAGCAGAAGTCACCACGAATTCAAAAGAATTCGTATGCACTTTGATGGCAGTCGCTTCTATTTGTTGGAGAGTGGAAATTTGGAGGTGAAAGTGGTTGATGGCCCTTCTCACCAAGATTTTAGTGCCTCCACCTCCACATGTCAATCTATCGTTACGATATAGATTGTAGTTAGAGATGTGGAGGCGCTCAGCTGGGTTTTAAAATGTTTCCTGGATGACTATGATGTCAACTCTACAATCATATAGAAATTGTAACAGCTTTCCAGTTTTGCTGATGATGGAATTTGCATTCCAATTGAGAATGGTCATGTAGTGGGAGAATGACATTAATGTTTTTTCGTACTTTATCGAGCTGGAAATGTTACGAGCATTCCCCGTACCATTTTCTCCATATTTTTGATTATCGTCGTCGTCGTAGCACTACATCCCCTCTCGAGCCTTGGCTTCTCGCAGGTGACGCCTCCAGTTGTCTCGGTCCAATGAACGCGTCCTCCAATTTCGAAAACTGAGCAGCTTTTCGCAGTCTTCGTCGACAGAGTCAGGCCAGCGTCTTCTGGGTTTTCCAACTGGTCCTCGACCCTCAGCCCTTCCGTCGAACACCTTCTTGGCTACTCGATGCTCGTCCATTCGTTGCACGTGACCAGCCCATTGCAGCTTCCGCAGTTTGATTATTGTAGCAGCCTCTGACTCATCAAAAACCTTGTACAACTCGTGGTTGTACCTTATCCGCCATTGGCCGCACTCTAGTTTAGCTCCATTTATACGCCTGAGGACCCGTCTTTCGAAAGCGTTCAACATATTTGCGGATGCTTGGGTAAGGGTCCAAGTTTCACATCCGTAGCACAACACAGGTCTGATTATTGATTTGTAGACTTGGAGCTTCGTCTTCCTGTGTTTGCAGCTGGTCTTCAGTAGGGCCAGTACGGATAAGAAAGTTTTATTAGCGAGCTGTATTTTCCGTTTAATTTCATCAGTTTCACTGCCTTTCGTTGTCAATTTCGAGCTTAAGTATATAAATTCGTCCACATTCTCCAAATTATATTCGTCCAGAATTATATTTCGTCTAATGGAGATCTTCTTTCTTGTTTGTGTCATGATTTTTGTTTTCGTCTGATTGATCTTCAGGCCTACTTCTTTGGCTTCCTGGTCAAGTTTCACAGGAGTTCTTTGGCGATTGCAAAGGAACGTGTCAAGATGTTAATGTCATCCACGTAGGCCACTAATTGATTCGACTTATACAGAAGCGTACCTCCTGTGTCGACAGGAATCTTCCTTATCACGTACTCAAGTGCTAGGTTGAGCAGCAGAGGGGTCAAGCAATCGCTTTGGTTTAGTCCGACATTTGTGTCAAAGGCGTCAGTCAGACTGTTGTTGATTCTGACTTGTGATGCTGTCGACGTCATCGTCATTTTGGTCAGTCGGACTAGTTTTGCCGGGATGCCAAAGTATAGCATTATTTTGTACAGTACGTTTCGGTCAATACTGTCATATGCTTGTTTAAAAGCCACGAAAATCTGGTGGACATCGATGTTAAATTCCCAGCATTTTTCGAGCACTTGTTTGACTGTGAAGAGCTGATCCGTAGTTGATCGTCAAGAAGAAGTCAATTCTTCCAGCGTGGGAGGTGCGATCGGGACTTCGTCAGAGACGTCTATTGGCTCTGATATTATTGAGCCCTGTGCAGGATTAAGTAGTTCTTTGAAATAGCAGGCCCACCTCTCCTTAATCTGGCTATCTTCGGCGATGATATTGCCGATTTCGTCTTTACAGAGTGTCGTCTTGGGCTGGTATCCGCGTCTTGAAACATTTCACTGCCTTGTAAGCTTGCCTAGTTTTACTGCTCGCCAGATTTTCGTCAATGCTCTTTAATTGCTCGTCATAATATTTTCGTTTCTTACATCTAATGATCTTACTTGGTACTCGTCGGAGGCTTTCATATTTTTCTGTCTTCGTCCTGGTGTTCCTTTCAAGGAACTGTTTATATGCCTGATTTTTCTTGTTCAACGCATCCTGGCATTCGTTGTCAAACCAGTTGTTTCCGAGCTTCATACCCAACCACTTGTTCTGCAGCGGCTTTGATTGCTGTCTTCATCTCCATCCAGACCTCGTCAACCGGCCTGACTGATTTATTTTTTAGGATGGGGGTTATCTTAGTCTCAAGAGTTTTTGAGAAGCTTTCTGCTACTGTTTCAGAATAGTTGAGCCATGATAGCCTATATATAGTATATATATATATATATATATATATATATATATATATATATATATATATATATATATATATATATATATATATATATATATATATATATATGTATATATTTATATATATATTTATATATATTTATGTATATATATTTATATATATATATATATATATATATATATATATATATATATATATATATATATATATATATATATATATATATATATATATATATTTATCAAATATCAACTCTTCAGCTATCGTTTAGATCATATTGTGCTTAGCTACAACAGCGTTAACATCAATATTAGCTGTGCAAAGCGAAATACTGCATTTCCAGGGAAAAAAAATTAAACAGCATTTTTCCCTATAGTCAGGGACAGAGACGTACCCTTTATAAAGCTAATTTGAGCTACCCGGGTAATTAAGGGTCTTTCTGCGAACCTACCTGTGAAATTTTATTGCTCCTGTTCTCAAGGATCCTTTTTCATTGCCGTGTTTATCTTAAGTAGTGATTTTTCTTAGAAACATTTTTACACGCTACCTGAAAAATCATTATTTTTTTAAAGTCTATCCTAGAGGATTTTTGTGCTTCTTCATTATGGCTTCGAATAGGATACAAACAAGGATTCAAATTCAAACTCTTGGCGAAGTAGGAAAATCCGTTTCCGAAATATCAAGGACACTAGGCGTCGACAGGAAGACCGTA
>OX376374.1:57753006-57893562 GCA_947369275.1 Nemotelus nigrinus | reverse complement strand
TATATATATATATAATATATATATATATATATATATATATATATATATATATATATATATATATATATATATATATATATATATCATATATATATATATATATATATATATATATATATATATATATATATATGTATATAGCGGTTTCCACCCACCTTAGGAGGACCCAGACCAGCTTGGAGGTTCCATTAATTTGAGTAGAAACACTTCTAGCGGATGGAAGCCCTGAGTCTGGATATCTTCCTTGACTTCCACCAGTATGAGGCCATGAAAACCTCGAATTACCACGTTGAAATTCTTTTCCTTCGAGTGGAAGTACGTATGGTACTGTATCCTCTTCACATGTGAGGAACTTCGTCAGCTTTTTGTGGTCTAGCAGCGTAGTGGGAATTACCTGGACACATAAATATAGGCGCTTAGCAGATTCGTAATTAATTTTCAGATCTTTCAGTGACTCGCTAATTTGTGTTCACTTGTTTGGCTCACGAATTGTGACAGGCATGTTTTGTTGTATCTTATCTGTTATGTCTACGATTTTCCTTTTTTGTGTGGTTGTGGCTGTCTTCTATGTCGACAGTGATTTCGTTGCGTTGACAGGTTTTGGTAGATAGTCCTCTGCAACCTGTACTTTGCTGGCGGATGGGGGAGCATCCTGAGCATTCATATTCACTGAGCACAAACAATTACCATTATTTTTCGTGTCCTCCGCCGCTGATGACACTGGAATTTGAGCAATGCTCTTAATCTTCAGCTTCTTTATGTAAATGTTTGTTAATAGTGTCGGCGATGTTGTTAGTTTTTGTTTAAGTTTAGTCTTTTCCATGTTTTCAGTTATATTGAGTATTCTGTCTGTGAGCTCTTTGTTCTGTCTAATGAACACTTCGTTCTGCTTACGCTGGGCGGATAGTCCTGTCTGATGAGTGTCCGCTTGCTGCTCAATTATTCGCTTCAGGCTTGCGTTTAATTGCTTGATCTGTTCAAGAAGCTGTTCCGTCTGGTCGTCCATCTCGAAGTTCGTTTCTTCTCTTTCCGATTGAGTTTCATCTGCAGCGTCTTCTGGATCTATCTCAGAGATAATTCCATCGTCCGCCATTTTCGTTTCTTCATTCGCTCTTTTTTGAAAAATGTATTCGTTTATCAAATAGCTACCAAGAGAATTCACAATTCTCAGCAGCTCCAATATGTAAACAATGTTTTATTCTAGGCTTGAATATATTGTTGGACGAAATTGCCGTTCACCTATTGGAAGGCACCTTCGTGCTTCGAGACACGTAGCTCCTAATTTCGGCTTTATAATTTACACAATTTTTCTTTTTATTACTATTTACTACAACACTATTTTTCAGATTTATTGTCTTCCTGTTTTTTTTTATTCTGTTAGCTTTTTTACTTTAATTTTGATCGCCACATTCACTCGTACCGGATATCACTTAATGGGCTTTTCACTTCTCTCACTGCTGGAAAAAAAAAATACGCCCGCACTGGTTTGGGTCAATAATGTGCACATGAAATATGTATACTTATAATAGTAGGGGAGCCTGGGATGCTAAATTTGCAGTTACTAAAGCGTCATGGGGACTTATTGGATTGTGAAGATAGGGTTCTAAAATGAAAAAAAGCTTATGTCAAGTTTTCCATTTTAGTGAGGGGGAAAGCGTGTAAAAATTTTCAAAAACGTAAAAAAAACAGTCACATGGAAATACTCGAGCGCGTCAGACATTCATAGTGTATACGCGCTTTGTCTTTCTGATAACCGATAGATATTAATCTGACGATTAGCTAGTGGGAGATGGCCGTAAAAAGGGGTAAAAAAACAAAAACAAAAAAAATTATTCGAGCGTGTCAGATATTCAGAGGGAATGTTAAGTGAACTCAAAAAAGTGTCCTATTTACATGACTGACGATTTGGACGTGACAAAAAGTCATGACTGATTTTTGAAAATGTGAAAAAAACATGTTACCTTGAAATACTCGAGCACGTCAGATTTTTATACAGAGGGTTAAACTTGATGTCTTAGTTGTCCTTAATGATAATCTGACAATTATACGGAGGGATATTGTTAATCTGACAATTTAAAAAAAAAATTCGTTTCTTCTTTTTATTACTGGATGAAATAAAAACATATGTACATATATATATGTATATATATAAATATATATATATATATATATATATATATATATATATATATATATATATATATATATATATATATATATATATATTTATATATATATATATATATATATAATATATATACATATATATATATATATATATATATATATATATATATATATATATATATATATATATATATATATATAACAATACGCTTGTGCACATTTCTCCACAAGCATGCAATGTATTTTGTTCGCTATAAATGTTGCTGTAGCTCTGATCGGCAAGGTGACAAATTACAAGCGTCCTAATTACGCAAATTTAATGAGAAGGGCTGAGATGTATCAATACTTTGTATGTTTTATTAAATATTTTCATCCTAGCACTATTGGCATTAGCAAGTTTTTAATTCGGACAAATGGCAGATGAAAGATTCCATGATGAGAGATAATTCTTCAATATCAAAAGCTTCAGACCCGAAGTTTGCAAATGCTTTTTGAAAAGTTTCAGATTCCATTAAATTCTGTAAATACATTTTTTGCCTCGCCTGTAAAAAGCTGGGTTGTAATCACATCCCGTTTTAAAAACACAACAATCAAACCAAAGCGTCGTACATCTACAAAAACGAACAAGTCATTGTGATCAGCTGACATATCATCATGTTAGAGAAGGAGTGAGAAGGAAGAGAGGCGCGGAGTGGGGAATACACAGTTCTCAGCATCTATACGCTTCATCATTTATTGATGGTTTTAGCTACATCGCCCCATGAAGACCGTCAGATTATATGTTTTTCGTAATCCTGATCGGATTTCCTTCAAATTAAAAAAAAATTCAATCGCGCTCGAGTATTTCGAGGTGAGGTTTTTTTTTTACATTTTTGTGACTCGCCCATTTTCTTATGTCACGCTCAAATTGTCAGATTATTGAAATATATCATTTTCTAGACATACTTAACTTACCTTGTTTTAATCTGACGCGCTCGAGTTTTTCTGAGGATCAATTTTTTTTTACTAATCTGACGGGCTGCCCTCAACGCACCCCACTATATTAAGAGCTCATATATGGTAGGGTACATTACAGGATGCAAGGCTTCTCTCCATATGATTTTCTGACGCGCTCGAGTAACGCGCAAAATCCCCGCTTGGGCTCCCCTACTATAACAGAAAATAAGTTTACCTAACTTTTTTGACTTTTAAAGGAACTATTGCAAAATATTAAAAACATTTTGCAATGGTTACTCTAGAAGTCAAATTGATTGAAATAAATAAACGAATAAATAATTCAATAAATTTAAGTTGGTAGTGCTTTTATGGTCACTAAATCACAAAGGTTCGTTACCACTGTTTCTCACACTTGACAATATATCTTCAGTCGAGTGTTTCATCATCACATCTCATAATGATGGATCATTTCGATTCGCCATACAACCAGCATCCATTATTTCTGCCCCGCTGGACTTTGAACTCACCAACACTAATCCGAATGGAATATTGCAGATTTTTTATTGCTTCAGTGAGTCGTCCCTATACATACGCTACCATTGAAAGAACATGACAACAATTGACGATCTTCAGTTTTACGTCTTCTTCTTTTTTTCCATCTAGTTCTTCTTTTTATTCGCAGACAAGAAACTCAGCGTGGACTTTTGCTACTGTGACGTTCATCTGCTGTATTTTAAGCCATCGAAAGAGCATTCTGTGCCATATACGATACTCACAGACACCACCGGCAGCAGCAGGAGATTCCGCGATGGAGGCGCACCCATTTAGGCCGTAGGTCCGGGGCATCCGGGGCCCGTTTTAGTCTTTAAGATGTTTATTTTGGATCAAATTTTTTTTTCGTATTTTTAAGCATTGTATATCTTTTCAAGATTCACTTTTCAAATGGCAAATGCTTGGAATGTTGTTTTTTTCGTAGATTGTTTTGGTTTTTTGTATTGGTTGTTTTCATGCATAAATTCGCATGTTATTCGGAGAGCATGGATGATAAAAACCGTTTGAAGAGAAGAGAACTTGTTTTGACCGTGAAAGTGGGCTTGAAGGTCAGCCCAGATAGATAAGTAGCGCCGTCGACTGTGAATTGCTAATTGATGTAAAAAATCACTTAAATCATTTTTAGACCGTCTAAAATGCGTTATTAGAAGATGAGTCGAAAGATTTTCCATAAATGGGAACAAATTTTTTAATTTCTAAGGCACTGTATATGCATGCAATGGCGCACGTACAAGTATGTATGTATGTATATAGATATACATATGTTTATTTGAAAGCTGCTTCAAAAACAGATGAAAACAATCGAAATATTTGAATAGATGACCAAAATTGTGTTTACCAGCGTGCGCTGTTCGGTTTTCACTACCATATGTGTAAAAATACTTAGGAAATTTTCAGTCGAGCGGTATCTTCTTCTTATCTATTGAATCAATAAAGTGAAAAACATTTGCAAAATGATGATACGCACAACGATGAAATATGTGTATATTAATTTTTAAAACAGTGTAGTACTTATACTTCACACGTACTTTACACTCACTCAGTGATATGTGATAATTATAATTCTTATAAAATTTAACTCTTTTCAACTAAGTATGTTATATAACATAACTCTTCTTCAGTGTATCCGCTCAACAAAGTTTTTTAATCTTTTTCAAAAGATGTCTTATATTTTAAGACTAATTGCAATTAAATTTGTCAAAGAAATTCAAGCAAGCAAAGTATTAGTGAGCTATAAAAATTTTCCTGCCCAAAATGTAAAACAAATTGAACTCTTACATTAAACTTTTGGTATTAATTTTAAAACAATTTAAATTAAATTATCCTTATTACCTCTAATTCATAGTATTTTCCAATCACCCCAAGGCATAAGTCCAAGCTAGTATAAAATGTGTTTTCCATAAATAACAAAGATGGTTTATGTTTCGACTAACCATAAAAAAGGTGAGTATCTTCACTTCAATCTTTTATAGCACTCGAACACAAATAAAGCTTTTCAAGATGGAAAGCAGTATGAAATGGAAAATATTATCCTCTGGGTGGAATTTTATGAATAAAATTTTATGATAGGCAAGCCATTCTAGGTAGTAGTGTTGAGTAGGACACGGTTTCAAAAAGAGTTTGTAATAGCCCGTCCAGACTACAGATACTTAAGTATCCGCATACATAAGTATTGTCCACACTGCAACGACATCTGCAGATACATTTTACCCTTGCCATGAAAATCAATGAAAAGTATGCGCTAATTGTACATATGTCGCTGCAGTGTGGACAATACTTATGTATGCGGATACTTAAGTATCTGTACTCTGGACGGGCTATAAGAGTCGCCTCTTTTTTGTACTGAGCCAGTACAATGTCCCACTTCAAATGAGGCGAGGCGTTTTTTATGAACGCTGGTACAAAAGAGGCGATAGTACAAAAGAGGCGATATAGTACAAATGACGCGATGTAGTACAAAAGAGTCGATGTAGTACAAAAGAGGCGAATAGTACAAAAGAGGCGATAGAGCAAACTCTAGCATTCGGCTCGCCACGACTGCTTGTATTGAAGATTTGAGTTAAAAAGTCTCAACTCGTCTCTACTCGTCTCTCCTCAGTAGTACAAACTGATTAAACGTACACACATCGTATTTTGTACGGGACATTGTATTAGCTTGCATCCGCATCGTACAATGTAAGGCCTCTCTCTGAAATGTCATGTTGGTCTTCACTATCGGCTCTTTGTCTCTCATCTTACAAATCGCAAAGTGAGGAGTAGCATGACGAGCATGACAAAAATTTTGAAGTGGTACATTTCATGAGTTTGTCGCGTCATGACAATTTTCGTTCTTGTACGGGACAAATGTACTGGCTCTTACAAGTCCTACTCAACACTACTAGGTAGTGGAAGTTGGTTTGTCGCAATTCAATGGGGATAATTAATTTATTTCATTAATATAGGGCCAAATTACCGATTTCATCCAACTATCATTTGATATGAATGATTTATTATCGCATTGCTGATGGGAATTTCGAGATATACCTACCACCAGTGCTGTCGTTTTGTGTTTTCGGTGTTAAAATTGCAGTATAATGCTTGAAATTGCAGTAGATTGATTTTCCTGTATGCATTCACACTTATGTGTGTACTTACAGATGCAAAAAAATAAAACTATTCCTATTTACAAAAATAGTATGTTCAGTAATTACAGAAATTGCAGAAAAACTTAAATTTTTACAAAGCTACTCATGCATACATATATATTAAATTTGATACTATTGAATTCGAATTGGTTGTTTGGTGAAAAATATATACAAATATTCATTAACTTCAGTTATGTCAGATTAAAGATAGAATTGCAGTACATATTGCTGTGTACACACACTAAAATTCACAGTATTATTGAGGAAATTCTTGTGTATTTTGATTTAAATGGTAAGTGTATCAATAGTTTACAGGGAAAATACAGCTTTTTGATTCTATTCTAAGCTTGCAAACAATTTCCTTTCTTCGTTTTCATTAAATAAATTTGCGGAAAAATTCTTTCAACAGTTTACTACTATGTGGTAAGCTTAATAAGCTTGACACCATTTTTTTACTTTTGGAAGCATTGGCTCGTTGGAAACATTTTTCAACTTAAAAACTTTACACCAAAATTCTTCAATATCCTTTTCTGCCTCTATATTTAATTCAGAAAAATCCAAATTTATTATTTATATCTGTCAACGAATATCCCAGCTTTTTGGGATCTATGATTGATAAACTATTCAAAGTAACCTCATTAAGGTCAAATCTTTTGAAAATTTGTTTGGTCAGCTCTTGATAATAATTTAAGCAATTTATTTTTACAAGGATTTGATCTTCATCATCAATATCACTCTTTAATATATGCGCTTATGCCCCTATATAAATGTCTTTCAATTCCATAATCTGCTCATCTTTCCAAGATGTGTTCAATAACACTTCGTTTAAATATTTTCTACGTACGAAATTTTGCAGGATAGTTTTAAGTACATTTTTATAGTAGGAACGATTAAATGAAATTTAGGAGTTTCCGAATGAAACTCAGCATTAATTTTGCTGGTTATATAAGGCCCGATGTCGGGCTGTTGTGCCACGATGATGATGATATTTAAAATATAAGATAAAAATGTGTAATAAATTTTGTTCTTAACATTTAAATTTTGAGCTATTTGCACAGCTAGGTCTGAATTACTATAAAAATGTTTTACTTGTTATATATTGATGTAAAAGCTCCCACTGCTCAATAATTCGATTAACTACTTGTTCCAATGCAAGCCACCGAGTAAACGATGTTTTGAAAATCTTGTGTACCTTAACATTGAAGTATTCCTGCAGCTGCTGAAATTCGCTGGTTCGTTTTGGGCTATGCGAAATTAAAAATAATCGTTTCTTGCCAGATTTTCTATATTTGAAAGCAGTTTTTTTGCAGCTGCTGACGAACACAAATGGAGAGAATGGCAAGTGCATCCTATAGTGTATATGTTTGGCAATATAAAGCCCAACCAGAGATAAGTCTGCGTCCGTACGCGCGCATATGCGCCGAGGTAAACCACGCAAAGCATATGTTGCACCCAAACATAACTTTCCGAACAGCCAGAAAAGTGGCATGCTCCTTAAGCAACCTTTTGCTCAATTTTTGCTATGAGCTGTCGGTACGTAAAGTGGTGATGAGATACGACTTGACATACGTTCGCTTATGCGCTGTATGGGGACTTATGTTCACTCCTGTTTGCGTATGTCAAAAAGTGCCTTTTTTGCTCTAAAACTGTTATGTAATCTAGTACTAAAACATGTAGCCTAGTACTTAAGCAACATTCATTCTCTACAACCTGTTTCTCATAATATTGAACATAGTGTGTAATAGTTAGTTATAAGCGAGACACAGAACAATACAGATGTTCTAATTGAAAAGCAAAAACTAAAGAGAGCATACAAAACATGGCGCAGTCGTAAAACACAATGGATTAGTGGATTATGTGGAATTTGCGATCGAGAAAAGAAAAACCAGCAGAACTAGTCTCAAATGAAGAATCACTGGTGCAAATCGAAGACCAACACGACGACACAGTAAGTAAATTTGAAAATTTTGGCAAACAAGAAATCAAATCAGAAGAAAGTGAAATTGGAATAAAAACAAAAAGGCAATTTGTAAATACAGTGCCGAAAATGGAATTTAAATCACCCGAACCGGTTTTGACAGACGATTGCGGTCGCAGACTCATCTTTGGTTAGGGCTATATCCTTAAACATTCGTTTGATGCCACTTTTTTCACCCATCATCATTGCTGCCTTGTCATATCCATTGTCATATCCAATAATATTTTCAATTCGAATTGAATGTTGGACCAAAAATGAAATAACGGAATCGAAAATTGATTTCGCATTATATTCTCACAAAACTATTAGTGCTAAAATTCTATCTTTAGCTTCTCCTTAAGCAAAATCAAAATATCGACATGTTAACGCCAAACTTTTGATTCCTCCTATATCTGTCGATTCATCCATTAATAAGGAGATTATTTGATTTTTTGAAGTTTCTGCAAAGCAATTCACACTTTCAGGTAACATTGCATCTTTAGTAGTTTGGACTGATTTCGTTTTCCCTAATTTGATTTGTTTTGCTATTTCAGAATCTATAGCTACTGATTTTATCAAATCGATTAGCACTGGAATTAAAGCAAATGGCAGATTGTTTGAGATCACACACATAATAATTCTAAGCTCTGCCATTTTAAACAAATTTAATGTTTTCGTAGCTTCCACGTTACTTTTCATGTCTAGCAATTTCGGCTGACTCTTTAAACTTTTGACATTTTTTCGGTGTTATCCGCTTTCACCGTGCCTTCGCAAAGTGACAAGTTGCCATTTTTCTCACTCATCCATTCAAATTTATCTTTCCAAATACTTCTATATTACTGTTCGTATTTCGGTTTTTTTTCGCAGTCTGAGCTTCATCACTACTAGGACACATGAATTTTTAATTTTTTTTTACAATAATTGCATATACCTCATATCGTCATTTAAATTTATCGTGAATCTATCATCAGTTCAGACTGAAAATTTCTCGTCCTATATTTATTGACTTACTTGTCTATTTTGCTTTTTATCACCAATTTGACCAAAACAACGCTTCCTCACTAATAACCACCAGATTGCAAAAATAGCTGTCATATGACTGTATTAAGAAAAGCGCATTCTACTGCTTCACACGTTACTTTACAGTTTCGTGCAGCGTGCAGCGAAGACTAGGCAGATGTAGATTTGCTCGTTATATTAAATGTGTAGCGAATCTGATAAAATGCAGTAGATGGCACTAAAATGCAGTGTTGCAATATATTCTATCAAATTGCAGCAGAAATACTGCAATTGCAGTAACACGACAGCACTGCCTACCACTGGCAAAAAAACTGCAAATCAATATTCAAATTCACTTCACATGAAACTTAAAAATGAAATAATTCAGTAGAAAAATTACATATACAGTGTTTATAATTTGCTATTAATTTCAAATAGTGATTAGAAACAGTATTTATTCGTCGAATTCTAATATTTCTCAAGCGTATACACAGTTAGTGGGCAGTCATAACCTATTTATTAAAACTTGGTAGAGGTATGGAAAGAAGTAACATTTAATTAAGTAATTTCGGAGTAAAATTATTTTCAGTCACCAGTTCAGCTGCTTCATTGATAAACAAAACTGCTAGTTTTGGTGACCCGAGAATTTATGAGTAGTCCACTAGCACGAAATGTGACCGCAAAGAACAATTGTATCAGCCCCTGGACACGGACGGTATAACTTTCCACCAATAGCCCCTTCAATCCTCTCGCGCACAAAGTATGTTAAAGTTGCCTTTCCGCCATTTCGACCTAATTGTCAAATTGGAGGGGAACTACTTGGATTTGACCAGATTTGACAATGAGTAGCTATAAAATTACTACCATCCCCTTCAATGTAAATCTTATGGGCAAGTCCACTTCATTTCTACTACCTCACTAGATTGTATGGAGCAGTTTGTGGTTCAGAAGGAGAGGTAGACCTAGTGCTGCCAGGTCCAGTGTGTTAAATTTCGGGACGGAAGGTAAAAATAATCGGAACTTTTGATTTGAAATCGGGACAGCTACAATAACGAAATAGAAACAAAAGATTTTTGAGAATCATCATTTATTTTACCATTGCTTAGTACAAGAAACGAAACAAATGAGCCTTACGCTAGCATCAACTTCTTTGGGATATAAAAAAACTCAAACATACGAGGGTTGATCAATAAGTAATGATAATCGGTTATTTCCAGTTCGGATAAAATTCCAAAAAAAATTTTTTTACTACCACGTATACTCACTAATGCCCGGTCCAGACGCTACGTTTTGTACAACGTTTTACCTGCACAGTCTTAAACGTTGCAGATAAAACGTTGCGTCTGGATAGGAAAACTGTGCAATTTTGAGAACTGCACGGAGACGGTACAGTTGCAGCGATAACTGAGGTGGTTAGGCATAGTTATCCGTAAAATGTGCCAACAAGTCGTTACGTGTGGACGATTAGCTACGTTTTTAATTCATTTTTAGCAAATGGCAAACCTTCGACAATGTTCACGGGAGTTTCTGACTGAGTTTATTGCCTTGTACGAAAGTATTTTACACATACAAGTATTTTCTTTTATGATATATGGTTTCAATAATTCCAATAAATAAATGTATGTGTCTATGTCCATTCTCAAGTAGGCCTAGTAGCCCTAGGCCAAGCACAAACATTCGGCTATTCCCGTAGTTTGTCGAACTTTCAACTCACATCAAAGCAGACGAGCACTGTGTCGGATCCCCGCAGCTCGTTCATCTTCCAGTTTTGGCAAACATTCGGCAATGCCCGAATGTCTAATTCACTGTGCTTATCATTCCGCAAGCACCAAGCCAAATTACTTGACTAGGTGTTCGGTATTTGGCGAATAGGAGGTGTTTGACAAACACCGCATATCTAAAGCCGCCTTTAGGCTCATCACTTAATTCACGCAGTAATTTAATGTGAGAAAAGTGCAGTCTTTTTAGAAGCCATTTCGTCAACCACTGTGAACGCCGGGTTCTTTGGAGATGTTCCATTTGTTTCTTTTTCTTCACGAGACAACATGCAAAAATTGACCAGAGTAGTACTTCCTCCATGGTGACGCCACTAAAACTGCGCTAAAATAAACATAGATTTGCATCATCTGGACGCTCCTTATTTTTGCAACGTTTTGACTGCGCAGATAAAACGTTGTGCAAAACCTAGCAACTGGACCGGGCTTAAGTCAGCATAAAAAAAAACTTATAAATAGGCCATGATTCCAGGGGGGTACAATCAGATTTCATAGACTTTTGCTTTGTTCACAAATCCGAGCTGTCGGCGTTTGTGGTATATTAACATTATATATAAACGCATAGTGACTTAAAATACCAGTGCGAGGTTCTGACAACGTTGCTAAGATGGCAGATGAGGAAGCGATCTCAGAATCAGACTCTGAGGAAACTTCAGACGTGAGTGGAGAGGAAGAAGAAAAAACCGAGACTAAAAACGAACCAAACAAAGACCAACAAATAACGGAACTCGTGCGACAGGTTGAAGCTCTGAATAAGAACAGACATTGACGGACACACAGACAGAGCTCGCCGAACAGCGAAAACAAAACGCAGAACTGATGGCCAAAAACAACGAATTGATGGACTTAATTATAAAAAAGCAGCATAGCCCAGATAAAAAATTAAAACGGAAACTAACGACATCACCGACTCCATCACTGACTGCAGACAAAAAGAAGACAAAAAGCCGTTCTGTTTCTTCTGTGTCATCAAGCTCAGAGGACGTTGACACAACAGAAGAAGACCAAATGGACATAGATGCCTCGGATCCTCTTCCGCCGGCCAGCGTAATGCAGGCTGAAGAAGAGTATCCAGCACTGCCAGTTCCAAAGCCACAAGCTCCTATGAGACCTTTGATGACACAAAAAGCACAGAAAAATACAAACACTCCAAAAAACAGTCAACACGGAACAAAAGTGGCCTACGGTCCCAGTCATAATCAGGGAGCCACATAAGTGGACCCATATAACTAGGTCCCTTAAGGACCTAAAAATTAGCTACATATCGGCCAAGCGTGTTTATCTTGGCATTCAGGTGATTCCCGCTACACCTCTTGACCATCGTAGACTTACAAAATTAAGTTACCGATGAGAAAGTACAATTTCACACGTACTTTCTCCCAGAAGAGAAAAATTTGAATGTAGTTATTCGAGGTCTCTATGGTCTTACAACTGAAGAGATAAAGGAGGATCTGCAGGCTCAGGGATTTCATCCGTTGGAAGTCTTCTCCCTAAAGTTCTTCTCCCGAGGAGTGAGACTGACATATACAACATCCGCGCAGTATGCCAGCTAATCTGCAAGGTTGAGGCTCAGCGACCACGTAGTGGGCAGTCGCAATGCCATAATTGCCAACAGTTTGGTCATGCCGCCAGTAATTGTCATGCCCAGGCAAAATGCGTGAAGTGTGAGGGTGACCACAACTACTCAAACTGCACTAAACTGCGCGAAGAAAGCGCCAAATGTGTGAACTGTGGCGGTGACCATCCGGCTAGCTACGGGGGGTGTCCGAGAAACCCTAAGAATGAAAAGAAGACGTTTGCACAGGTGACGAGAGCAAACATCCAGACCCCACCCCAGATCCCCCTGACATCCCAGTCCATAACCCAACCCAAAAATAGCACACAACCCAGAGCGGCACATACCCTACCCAACATCCCACAACCGGCTATCATGGCTCAGATGTTCTATAGCATGCAAGAACAATTCCAGAGCATGATGAAGGACATGATGGAGAAGATGGTGCAGGGGATGCTCGCGACATTCCCTAACCCAAAAACTAATAAACATAATTAATGTCCCTTCCCAACCATATGACCGTTCTCACTTGGAATGCGAATTCCATCATCAGCAAGACAGGAGAGATGATGCAATTCCTATATGATTATAGGGTTGATATCATGCTCATCCAGGAAACATTTTTAAAACCAGGTGATCGCCTTCACATCTCTAACTACAATCTATACCGTAGTGATAGATTGTCAGGTAGAGGTGGAGGCACTGCAATCCTGGTGAGAAGGGGAGAGGTAGAGGTGGAGGCACTACAATCCTGGAGAGTGGCAAGTGTCTAGAAAATTTCAGGATGACTGAAATCAATATGATTGATTTTAAGGCGATCTTGGACAAGTATGGCTGTGCCCCTGCCAGAATCAATTCTTATTAAATTATACGCACCAATTCTTAGTTTGTATTTGTCTCGGAGTGTGGTTTCGGTGTGTAGAATAATGTTGGTATGATAGCGTGTGAAAATGCCAGATATAAAGAGGCGCTAATAAATTAACTAATGAATTTACATTGATATTCACTACTGAGAGGAGAGTTTTGAAAAGGTTGGCGAAAAGCTCTGAACTTTTGAAAAAAGCGTACATACCAAACACCTCGACGGACTCTAAATGTAAGAGTTTAAGGGGGTTTTTATTGGCTGAATCAACTTATTTTTGTGGGGATGCAGTGTTACGGTTTCTTAACATGAAAGCGTTGGAAATACTAGAGTTACTTATGGTGGCAGTTAGTGATGGGCAAAACCAGCACACTTTGCTGTGCTAGCACACTTCGCACACCACACTTAAGCGTGCTGCACTGTGCTTCCAGCACACTTAGCACACTAAGCACACCAAGTAAACTAAGCACACTAAGCACACCAAGTAAACTAAGCACACCAGTATACAAAGTACGCGTGTAGAACCACTTGTAAAAAATAGATTTGAATGTATTGGATATACGATTCAGTAGATTTTTTTTCCATGTGCATACATATGGAATGTAATGATCAGATATGCATGGGAATTTGTATGGCTAGCATTTATCATGCATAAATGGCTGGTAGTGTTGCTAAAACCATTAAGTCTGATCAAATATTATATGATCAAATATTATATTCAAGTATGTTAAAATAAAATCTGCGTTTAGATAGTGCAGTTTGAAAGCATATAAAGTATTTTCGTACTTGCAAGTATTTTATTCAAATATCCAAAAAGTTTGTGGGGCAAAAGTAGCTGAGATCGGCCAATTTTGGGTTAGAGTGGTTTGGGATATAACGGGCCAAAATCTATTTCTGTGATACAAACATTTCGATTTTGTAAGGGAGTAAGGGATTTTTTTTAGTTTGGCAAAAACTGCCTTTACGGCCCTTTCGATGATTGAAAGTGGTCGGGGAGTACAATAGTGATATTTTAAGGAGGGAAAAAATTTTTGATAGGGGAAATTGGGCAAAACCGTCCAATTATCCCAAAAATTTGGGGATCCTTCTGAGTTGTTTCGGGTGAAATTTCCATACAAGACTGGGAAAAAGTGGCCTAGTTTCTTTCATCCCGTTTGAAGCCGTCCGCAGCATTTAGAAAAACACAAATCATGGGTAGTGTACTCAAAGTTAAAACTTTCACCCTGAAAATATACGAATAACAAATCTTATCTGCCTGTTTCGTTCCCTAATTATCTCATTCATCAGCTAATGCATTCAATAGCTAATGCTTTCGAAACCGCAAAATGTGTACACATTCTGCAATGCAAACAACGCCTTCTTACCGAAATACTTCATATTAATGGGCTAAATCCACAGCATTCATTCCCAAGCACATCAGTGTGGAGTGTGTCTGCAAGTACGCGTGCTGGCCAGTACAAGTGTGTCGCCAGTACAAGTGTGCTGTCAGTACGCGTGCTGCCGAAAAATTTATAAAGTGTCATCCTCGCACAACACATCGAAGTGTGCTAGCACACTGTGCTTAGCACGCACAGGTGCTGCCCATCACTAGTGGCAGTGGAAATTGTAGGGTAATGATTTTCAGTTGAAGCAGTTAAGAATAACAGAAGCACGTTTGTTTTGCTCCGCAACACACTTCTGCACTCGTTCGCGGCTCAAGCTGGACCAAAACAAAGTCTTTACTATTCTCAAAATGAGGCTCCATAAGTCGTATGCAAAAGTCGTAAAGTACTATCATAACAAGCTGTTTCATATTAATGCATATAATGATAAGACTAATGTAGTCAGAAAAAACAAACAGTTCACCACCAATTCATTCCGTTGAACGTCCTAAATAAAACCACAAATAGCAGTTCACATCGAAAAACAAAACACTTCGTAATTCTAGACCTGATGCAACTGCTGAGTGCTATCGGAAGCACGCAGAGGATATTGCAAACTGTTCTAGTAATTTCCCCGCTGCTAATATAATCGTTACCGGCGACTTTAATCTCCGTGATGTGGAATGGAATGTTCGATCTTGGTCGGTCAACAGCTCTAATGCTACAAGTACTGAGATTATCAACTCATTTTCTTTTTTAAGCTTCTCACTGTTCAACGTTGTTAAGAATATTAGTGATAACTTACTTGATTTAGTTTTCTCAAATTTAGATGTTATTGATGTTATTCAAAGCAAATTTCCTTTATTACCTATAGATTTGTATCATCCAGCATTAGAAATTATTGTCGAATTACCCTCTTTCAGTCAGCCGAATAGTAACAAGGAATCATCAAGTATCTTTAGTTTTAAAAACGCAAACTATTTTAACTTAAATGCTGCTTTGTGCACCACTGATTTGTCAGTTTTCAATTGTATGTCATTAGATGATGCAGTGGATTTCTTTTATACTACAGTTAATGATTTGATTAACATTTATGTCCCACGTGTTTGCTTAAATGATGACAAATTTTCAGGTCAAATTTGACTACCGGCGCTATATTTATAGATTAGAATCTCAAGTTACGGAAAATATTAAGTACTTCTGGAGACATATTAACTCTTGCAAGGCTGAATTTGGATTACCAAATACTATGTATTTAGATAAAATTCGAAGTTCAAACTTAGCTTATATAGCAAACATGTTTGCTGATAATTTTGCAAGGGTATATTCAAGTGATGTAAGTTCTTTTGATCCTCCTTCGTTGAATAACTCATTTAGTCTATCTCTGTACAACATAGCTTATGAATTCCTCCGCGAAAAATTACATAATTTGGATGTCACATAAAGTCCTGGCCCTGACCATATACCTCCGATTTTCCTTAAAAATTGTGCTGAAACTATAACTCACCCACTTCTTTATTTATTTAATATTTATTTATTTCCAGTGCGATAGAAATCTAGCTTCGTCGTACCTATCTTCAAATCTGGCGACAAAGCTGATATTAAAAATTATCGTCCTATTTGCATATTATCTGCTATTCCAAAAAATTTTGAAAGTCTTGTCACTGATTTTATTACACCACTGGTCCGACGACTCGTTATACAAAATCAGCATGGTTTTTCCGCTAGAAAGTCCACTTCAACTAATCTTATCTCATATCAAAGTTATATTTATAAATTCTTTATGGCTTCACTACAAGTACGTTCAGTTTACACTGATTTCTCAAAAGCATTCGACAAAATTAATTTTGATCTTCTTGTAATTAAGCTAGGTAATATTGGTTTTCATGGTTCGATGCTACGCTGGCTGAACAGCTACATAAGAGATAGATCCTTAATAGTAAATGCTAATAATCATTATTCTCGTCAAATTTTCCTGACATCAGGCGTTCCGCAGGGCTCTCACCTAGACCCACTTTTATTTCTGCTATTCATTAATGATATACATACGATCTTTCAAGATATTGAGTTCCTACTATTTGCAGATAACTGTAAAATATTTAAAACGGTGTCTTCTATGGATGATGTAATGACTCTTCAATCAAATTTGAACTAATTTTACACGTAGAGTGTACAAAATTGTTTGCAGCTCAATTTAGTCAAATGTCAATACATTGTTTTCAATAGATCAAGAGTCATGTTTCAGCAAACATATACCATCAATAGTGAGCCTCTTTGCAAGTTAGGTCTAGGAGTCATGTTTGATACATCCTTAAATTTTACTTATCACATAAATGATATTTCACAGCAAGCGCGTCGTATGTTGGATTTTATTATTAGAAATACACGTAATTTTTACTAATTTTCGAAGAAAATTAGTATTAAACTCGTTTCGCCGAAAATTCATATATATATATATATATATATATATATATATATATATATATATATATATATATATATATATATATATATATATATATATATATATATATCAGCAAAATGATTTCCCGAGATAATCTCTGGAGTGGCCGATCCGATTGAGCTGAAATTTTCGGAGGACGTAGATGTATATAGTAGGTAGGCACAGTGGGGTCAAAGGCAACGCAAAAGCTAATGAACTGGCGAGGAAAGGTTCAGGAGCTAGCAATAGCCCCTGCATCACTGTTCCTCGGTCAATCGCTAACGCCACAAGCAAACTTGATGCCGCCATATGGGCCAAACTAAAGTCCGAATGGGAAAACAGGTTGGACTGCAGGGTGGCCAGGACATTGTGGCCATCACCTGATCTAAGCAAAAGCAGGAAACTGCTCAAGCTCAGCAGAAACTGCTTGAGAGCCACGGTCGGCTTGCTCACAGGGTACTGCCTTATTACCTCAATGCAAGAGGACACCATCGAGCATACTCTCTGCGATTGTTCGGCCCTAAATAATAAACGCCTCAAAATTTTTGGTGCATACCACTTTCAAGGGTTAGCAGAGGTGGCCAGTACCGTCGCGCTGAGTCAGCTGATCCAGTTTGGCGAAACGGTCACTTGGCAGCTATTAAAAGCCAGCGGAGGGTGGCAAATGGGCCCAAACTGGTGGCCTAATGCAAGCCGCGTTTCCCGGCAGCCCTCTTTATTAACCTAACCTAACCTAGATAGGTCCATGACTTGCTAAAATTCAGATAGACCTTTTGGAGGCGGCGAGCGTTTAAGTGAATTTTGAAGTACTCCTTTATTTCCAAAAAGTGTAAATTTTTGTTAAAATAAATGATTGGGAATGAAAACTTATTATGTTTTAAGCTTGTTTATGTTAAAAAGTTGGAAATTTTGAGCCATGTGTGGGTGCAGCGTGCCTAAAAGTAGGCAAAGATTTTTTTTCAAATTTTGATTTGTCATTACTTCTGACAAAAGCATTGGACCATCGTGAAATTTACATAGCATATTGATGTTGAGGAAGATTTAACACACATGGAATTTTAAGATAGTGCGGGTAACCCTGTAGCTACGGCAGGCTCCTGAAAAAAAATCCTTCAAATCATTGACCCTCCTGGAAAATTTTTGATTTTTGACAAAAAATTTAAAACATTGATAAATCTTGACCTTTGTCCATCATGTCAAATTGAAATTTTGAAACCACCAAATTACCTCTATTTTCAGCACTCGAAAGTTCTGTTCACGAGAACTGACGACCGGATTATTCGATCATAATGAAATTTACAGGACATGTTGGTATTAACTAGGACCAGGTCTGAGAGAAGTGATTTTGAAATGCGGGGAACCCTGTGGCAGTGGTACCATCTTGAAAAATCACTGAGAAAAAAAACCGGTTTTTGGCCTATAGATTCAGATTTTATCAGATTTATCAGATTTTAACAAAATCCACACAGTACTTGGATCTTACTTTAGATAACATTTGGGTAAAATTTGGCTGAAAAGTTAGAATATAGTTGCCAGCTATGGTGATTTTGTCTCCTAAATCTTGCAAATTTGCTCAGCAAAATAAAGCTTTTTTCCCTATAACTTCCGGTGCAGTGTTGAAATCAAAACGAAGTTCACGCAGTAAGTGGTCCTTTATGTGAACCAAATGTCGTAGGAATTCCGTAGAAAAATCATGAATGGGCTGCCAACTATGATCATTTTTGTAATTTTGTGGAATTTCTTTACGGAGCGATTATGCTATTAGATTTGCAAATGGCAATAATCCTGCAATGAACATTAACAACAAATATTAACGCTTTAAATATTTGAAAAGTTTTGAGGGTGGCAACTCTAAAATTATTTTCACCCGTATAGCTTCCAGCGCAGTGATTCAATCGAAACGAAATTCACTGGTTGGGTTTAACTTAACGTGAAGCAGATTTGGTATATATTTTGCTTTGCTGTTAACACAGGGTAACCAGCATTGGCCATTTTTGTAAATATTGCACCAACAGATGCTTCAAATTACGTTCTCATATGCAAAGTATTTGCAATAAAAATAAGAGACCAATTTCTAAATTTTCCGAGTTTTGGACATTTTTTCGGAAGGCAGTCTCAAACAACGTTTAACCGCTGAAGCTTTCGATGAAATCCTCCGATGAGAACGAAGTTCAAAGGATAAGTTGATTCAAGTATGAGCTTGTTATGGTTAACTTATTGCTGCTTCGTTGGGAAAGTGTTGCCAGCACTGAACATTTTCATCATTTGTGTTATAGTTGAGTTTTGTTGCTTTGGATAAGGAATGGTTGATATGATTCTACAAAAAAGTGTATTACGTCTTTCCACATTTTTTTGTCACTCAAAGACAATTTCTTCGAAAATTAGTTTTCGAGCGGTTCTGATGCGCTAGACTTTTTATAATATTCAGGCACTCAAATCGTTGTATTTTGCTTTTGTTCGGAGTAGACTTGAGTATTGCTCAGTTGTTTGGAATCCTTGCTATACTACTCATTCGCATGCAATTGAGAAAATTCAAATTTCTACGTTTTATAGCTTACAAACTTCGCATTCCTTGTGAGACCATTGACTACTCAAGCATATTGACTCTGCTAAATATGAATACACTAGCAGTACGCAGGAATTATTTTGATGTTGTGTTCTTATTTAAAATAGTTAATGGTATCACTGATGCACCAGCTATTTTACAGAAGCTTTCATTTAGAGTCCCAAATAGACAAACCAGATCTAATGACCTTTTCCACCTTCTCATGTGCAGAACAAATTACATCCAGCAATCACCAATAGAACGATTGAAGGCAATAGAAAATTTAATGTCTTCTCGTGTAGATTTATTTAACTTGCATCAAATCAATACAAGAAAATTTATGCTTGGTATGCATGACTAACAATTCACGCTTATTTTCGGACATTCTTTCTGATATTTCTTTTCTTCATATAAATATGTATTCAGAACGTATTTAAAATATCATTTCAGCGATCACAAGTTACGTTTATTTAAGTTAGTTTAAGTTTTATTGCTACTTGTTAGCTACCATGCAAGGACATCTGTCCGTTTAATCAAATAAATAAATAAATAAATATCAATATCACCCGCTCCACAAAAGTCTGTAATTCCATTTATAGCCATTTGCCGAAAACTTCATTCATACCAGATTATTCACTGCCCAACGAACTAATTTAAATTTTGGCTCAATGCAAAAGAAAACACCTAATCGCTCTTGAACCTTTTGCATACAACATCAAACAAATGCATACACAGGATGATCCCTTCTTCCATCAAACCGAGTCCAATGGGAATGGAGACGAAACCTTTGTTGGAAAAGAGACGAAAAAAAACAAGCAAAGCTATCACATATCATCTAATCTGTCCTCAAAGACTTATTTTTATTCTTTTCAATTATGTCCGCTTGACTTGCTCGAATCTGCGGTCCGATTCCTTTCCTTGCACTAGGCAATGACGACCACGACGACGACTTCCTATCTTCGTTCACAAGAATGTCCACACGGAAATCGACAGCACACAAAGTAATGGAGTACTCGCATTGCCTGCAACCAATTCCGTTTGTTAGTATGCAGTTACAAAGTACAGTATTGTTGCCAGAATGTGCAAGCAGCCATAAGGGTAGTGCGGTATTGTTGCAAAATTAGTCCTGCTTGCGATTGGAAGAGGAAGAGGATAGATGGGCTATTGAGCTCATTTCAGGCGATTGAAGGCTGCCGGATTTACGGACTCCTTTGAACAAAGCCGACCCTCAAGTCTCGAGAGCCCCGAGCAAGAGCACAGATGAGTCGAGATGTTGTGCCTATTTAAAGTCACACATGCGTATGCTGATCGGGACATGGAATTCCATCTTCAAATTAAGCATGCTCAAGTGGAATCTCGTTGGGTTGACAAATGGAAAACAGGAGGAAAGCCTGGGTATCAATTTCAGAGGGTCATATCTGCTTGCGAAATTAGTATTAATGGCAATCCAAAGATTGTTTGCATAGATTGTAGTTTAGATTTAATCTGTGAAGGTAGGTATTGTTGAAAGTTATAACAATGGGGAAATTGGTGGAAATAGAAACTATGCGATCGTTAAATTAAGTTTCCCTTTCATTCCCAAAAACGATGACAAATGATCGTTCGCCTCTAAAACAAAATCCAATAAAGCCGGGTTTTATGGAAAACGACGACATGAAATTTCTAATATCACAGCATAAAATTTCTAATAATTAAAACAACTGTCCATCTTCCAAGCGGAATCCGTTATTGTGTTATTTCCAGTGAAATGTTTTTGCACGACCCCTGCTGCAAATCACCAGATACCTCATTTCCTCCTGTGTCTTCTCCTTCTTGTACATCGCTTTCATCACTATTCACACCAATTACAAAAATCTTCACACGCTAACACAAAGTATCTTTTTTTCGCAAATATGTACGCCAAAACCTCGTCGACAATGAGTGAACTACCAGTCAGTCCGTTTTTTTTTTCAGCCAGTCCAGTGGCGAGTCATTGAAGCAGGTCAATGGAGACCTCACATTGTGCGCTTCCTTTGTCCAACATGCAAAATGACAAGTTAGTGCGGCGACCGTTGAGTTGCACACAGTTCGATGCTCACCGAGCCAAAAGATTTATGATCGCATGATAGGTTGTTGGGTTGTAACGTAGTTCTCGGCGAAATGTTAGTTGCGCGGCCGAGTAATGTTGCAGAACCGGAAGATTAGAATCGTAATCGGGTTCCGTCCTGTGGGTAGTAGCGCAGAACATTATCTATCTTTCGACTTGTACGCTTCAAAGTTTTATGGCACAAACAATGCTGTTTGTCATGATTTTCGGTTTTAGTGGATCTTTTAATGGGACAATGAGGTCATTACGTGTTTTTCTGTGGAAAAGTTGTTTTGAAGATGTGTAAATATGACAGTAGGGGGTCCTATTGTAATACGAATAAAATAATAGTATGTACAAAATTAAATTTCAGCAATTACCTATACAGGAATTGAACATACAATTTCGTAGACTTTTGCTAAAATTGTTCTCCCAATCTCAATGTGCGTTAGATGGAGTACTAAAATTTTACAAAGACAGAAATTGCAGTATGCAAAAAATTCAAGAAGTACATTTTTGTTTTCGATCGTTTCGAAAAATTATATCATGCAAGTATAAAACAAAAAAACCCTACGCATAAGAACCGCTGGAAAAACTGATTTTCGAAGAGAAGTAGAAGGAAAATGTGTAGATTATGTTTTAAAATACTTATGATTCAAATGTTTACGAAATCACTTTTTCGTACTCACGACTGGATCATCAGGTTAGGTACTTAGCGTATGAGACTTTAATGGTGATATATCTAGAAGAATGAAGAGTCTCTAGAAGAATCTTTACTAGAAGAATGACGAAAATATCTGGTGCTGACAATTATTTGCTGCACGAAAGGCGCCGAAAAGTGCCAAAATCATAGAGAAAGCGATAGCAGATGCTGAGTTTGCTTCTCTCCTCGTTGTCATAGATATGTCTAATGATGGTCAGTGGTCTATTCGTTGGACTAGCTGTGGACACCGATAGCAGAGGCGTTGCCAGTTTACAGTTTCACGCAAGCGAGGTTTGTGGGCAAGCACGTCCAAGTTACCTGCTTCAACCAAAAATCAAAGAAGTAGCTCACATGGATTAGCCCAAAATCACCATTTTAGACCCTGATATTGCCAAACCTTTTCATGCCAGTTGTTGGATCTCTGGTCCTCGCAGGAATGCAGGTGTCATCACTGGCATCTTAAAAAAATTGCAATACTGGAGCATCAAGCACATGAATCACTGGAAGAAGTGAAGATCGTTTCAACCTGGTGGTTTGACCAGAGAAGTTTCTTGATGGTTACAGAAAGACACTACATGTTGCTGGCCTACTTTTTGTATTCCGTTAAATTTAACAAAATCAGAAGCTTTGAAACATCCACTCTTGGTGACTATCAATGGAAATGTCTTCAGACCAAAACGCAAAGATCCAATGGATCTTCTCTCCTGTAGAGCTTCTTTCACTGAGGTATCGCGAAATTTATCTAAAGGTTCCTGCAAAGGGACCAGCAGAACTTATTCCTGGGCAATCCTATACATAAAAGGTATACGATTTGTTTGTTCAGTTGCAGCATTCCAAGACTTTTTTTGAGCGAAAAATTTGCAAACTTTAAGCTCCCTTCTACATTTAGTCTTAGACTTAGTTTAGACTTAGTTCAGTCAAGGGAGTAAAGATCTTTTATGATGAAAGATCAATGAGGCCGAGGATTTGTGTTTTGGTTTTGCTCGAAGGCAATTTACTTGATGCCACCACGCCAAGATAGTTTTGAAACCGACACCTGTCAGCTGTCAGCTGTCATCGTGGAGTACTGTCGTCGCTTACCTCTCTTTAGACTTCTTACTTTTTTCACCAACGCAGGAGCTTAAGGAGCTGGTTGAAGAAGCTGAAAGACTGGCAGTTCTAGTAGGCTGCAATGATAGCTCACCAGGTGAGGCAGCAGCAAATGTAACTCCAGAGGAGGCAGACCCTTTGATTTGATAGGCCCTGTGGGGCAAATGACTCTAAACACTGGGATTTCACTGTCACCCCAAAAAGAAATGCAGTGATTGGCATATCACTATGTTAATCTGGAATAGTTATTTAAATATCTGGATGGTACGTATCAAATGTGGTCTCCCTCTTTAACCACCGCTATTGGCGGTTCTTGGTGGAACCAAGATCCGCACAAATTTAAAAAAAGGATCAGAAAACTCCTCAACCGAATTCGTTAGACCAACACAAAGAATGACTAGCACATCTACAGAACCTATAGAGCACAAGGAATTTGGTCAGATCAATCTGTGAGGGAATGGAAGGTGCACGAAAGGCGAAGAGGCTGGAAAAGGATCAATCCTCAAGAAGGACCAATCAGCTAACCTGAAGTTTCTAAAACGACCGGATAGTGATTTTACCAAGTTCAAAAAGTAGTTTTTAAAGACTTTACTTGGGAATCATTTTGCAGGCAAAGGGCTTCTATGCCGCTATCCAAACCACTTGCTCTGAGCAATGGTAGAAATAACAGATGCACAGCTAGATCTGTGATCACCAGCGAAAAAGTCGAGGATGCAATTATGTTCTTTGAAAATTTTAAATCGCCGGACCTGGATGGCATCTTTTCGGCGATCTTGAGGTAAGGAATCGACTACCAGGAGGCAAATCTAAAGAAACTCTTTGGGGCCTTCTTCGCTCTGGGGTAAGTTCTGTCACCTTGAAGATACCATATAGGGACGATTATTCAGGCCGACCAGCTTAACATCATTTATGTTTAAATGTTTCGAGGGACTTTTTGAGCGACACATATGGACTAAGACGCTTAGATCTTAGCCTGAAAATGTTGAGCAACATGCGTACCAGCAAGAAAAATTATGCGAGTCTGCAATTGATTCTCTGTTTTCTACAGTTGTGGGAGCTATCTCAAATTTATGAGAATCTTACAGGAAGCTATATGAGGCAACGGATGCTCATAACGTGGACGATGTCCATGTTAAATGGATACATGTCATGCTGAGGCAGAAATTGTTACTGTCGGAAGCTGAAACCAACCGCTATTTGAGTACCATTAGATTTAATTGTTTAATTATTTCAGTAAATCCTAGTAAAACGAGACTTTTTTTTCCAGGAAACGAAAAATAGGGCATAGTTAGACACGTCACAATTCAGAAACATCAACTATGTAACACAAATGCGGAATAAAGCAAGTAGCCAAGTAGCCCTTTGCTATTCAATGTAGCACTTGAGTGCGTGATAAGAAAAAGGTCCTCTTTTATATAATAAGAAAAAGGTCCTCTTTTATGTATATATATATATATATATATATATATATATATATATATATATATATATATATATATATATATATATATATATATATATATATTTATATTATATATATATATATATATATATATATATATATATATATATATATATATATATATATATATATATATATATATATATATATATATATATATATATATATATATATATATATATATATATATATATATATATATATATATATATATGCGAATGACATTAACATCTTGTCATTCTCCTTTACATCCGCCAAAGAACTTTTGCTACAACTTGACCAGACAGCAAAAGAAGTAGGCCTGAAAATCAACCTGACGAAAAGGATAACCAACACAAAACAAGAAAGAGAACACCCCATATGTCAAACATAGGAATCAACTAATAGGATTAAATGAATATGAAACATGAATAAATTTATATAATTAGATGCGAAATTGACAACAAAAGGCAATGAAACTGACGAAATATATAAGAATAAAGCTGGAACAAAACTTTCTGCTGCTTTAAACAAAGATCCAAGTTTGTTTATCAATAATAAGGCTTGCGTTGTGTGTATGTGTATGTGTGTGTTGGGATCCATTGTACGCATACCCCCCAATATACCATGGCTTCCAATATTTCGTAAAAAAATCTAGGCACAATGCTGCATGTGTGCTATATACCAACCAAAGTATTGATATCTGAGACGCGCAAACGCTGGACATTCACAGAGGAAATGCTCAGCAGAGTTAGGCTCTTCTAGCCAGGACGAACAGAGGTCATCCTGTCGAAGATCTACATATGTCCACCTAGGCAGTTGTGTCCAGTTATTATTCAAACTTTCCTGCTCTTGTTGAATTGCACCAACTACACACTTCCGAAAAATGCATGTGCGTATGCGGTCGGCACATCCAAGGTAGGTTCAGAGCTCTGTAGATGAAGCCTTGAGCCTTGCTTCGCCATTTCGTCAGCAATTTCATTTCCCTCAATACCACAGTTCTTCGGTACCCAGAGTAGCTATATTCTGTTGAATCTGGTGACAGAGTTCAATCGTGCGCTACACTATTGGACAATTTTCCGAAGTAGCGCCATCAGCGCAGCTTAATTGTCATTGTAAATAGCAATACGTTTTCCCCTCCACTTTTTTTCAATTGCCCAGCAGACAGCTCTTAAGATAGCAAATATTTCTGCTTGAAAAACAGAAACATGCTCTTCAAGAGAAGAGGCCCACCTGCCATTCCATGAATGCAGATAGACACCAGATTTAGATATAATATCTGTCTTCGAGCCGTCGGTGAAGATCTCGGAGAATTCCCTTGTACAGACATCTGGATCCTCCCAGTCACTTCTACTCAAGAAGATTACTTCGCACCTTCTTCCGAAGTCAAGCAAGGGCATACTGGGCATAAAGGCACACTGAATTTAAATGTCGAGAGGATCAAAAGCTTCACAGGAGCGGTCATATCCATTTTGCGCCTTCGTTCCCAAGTAGCAGTCGGATCCAGCTTCGGCCAGTAATAATCTCTGCATCAGCATTGCATGTATCCACTTAACCAAGACGTCATCACACCATGAGCTTTCGCAGCTTCACATAGCTCCAGTCTCCAGTCAAAGGCCCTTTCAATGTCGACAAATACCCCCATCGCTTATTCACTATTTAAGATCGCTCACTCAATTCTGGAAACCAGAGAATGAAGAACCAACTAGCATGGTTTTCCTTACTGGTATGCATGTTAGTCATTATTGAAAGGGTTAAATCTAAGTGCCATAGTTGCGTATGTGTCGTTCAATAAGTTTTTCGAGGCATTTCAACATAAATGAAGTTAAGCTGATCAAGTTTCTTGGATCCAAACAGTTATCTCTCCCCGGTTTAGTTATAAAAACTACCTTAAACTATCGTCAAGGAGACGCTAGAGACACAAAGGCTAGGCGTACCCAAAAAAAAATCTCTTAAGTCTGTCTCCAAGTGGTCAATTCCCTCCCTTACTATAACCGTGTAGATGCCATTCAGGCCCGGCCATTTGAAATATTCAAAGTATATGATTGGATCCCTGTTCTTTTCGTCAGCGACCACAGATCTAGCTGTGTATCAGCATTTCCTACTGCGATTTTCCCTGCTGCGAAGAGCAGAAGTTTTGTTCAGAGGCGCAGAATACTTTTGCGTTTCAATCGCCGGAGCGCTCGGAAAGTGAGGCCGAAGTAGAGTTCGTTCAGACTCCTTTTTGGACTTGTTAAAGTTACCATCCGACTGTTTTAGAGACTTAGCTGAATGATCCTTTTCTAGAACTTTGCAAAGCTTCGACGTATGGCACGTACCTTCCTTTACAGAACGATCTAAATGATTCCCTTTTGAAGGTCCTCACCAGATGCATATATGTTCTTTGCGAGTCTCTGTAGTCAATCCAGTCATCTTCACTGCTGCTTTGACAAGCTCGATTGAGCTCCTGCAGTTGCTGGTTTCACCATGGAACCGTCTTGCCACATCTACACTCTAAAAATTGGGTCTATAATTAATACTTTAATAATAGGAAATATATTCATTTTTTCGTTTAAAATAACGAATCACAAACTTTTTTACACATTCCATGTGCATTTTTTTTTGCTTTTACGTCATATCAGCTGAATAATACACAGCTTTTTGTAAATTTAAGCAAAAAGAGTGTAAATTTACTAGTTTGCTATTCAAAGCCAAAAAATTGCATCATTTTTTAGGGTAAAATTACACGATTTGGTCGTTAAAAAATGTTCTTTTTACGGCCTTTTGTAAATTTACATCTTTAATAGTAGGAAACCAGTTTCCTACTATTATAAGGGTAAAATTCAACCAAAATTTTTTTGAGTGTACTCTTGCTGATCAGGCAGGCATCTTCATAGCTACCTATTAGTCTCTATTAAGAGTGCTCAATCAGGATTCTATTGAATTTGGCAATTTTATCCTACCACTAGGACACGCTCTCTCGGCAAGAAGTCGATTGAACTTAGCCAAGTCAGTGTTCCTTGGATTCCTTCTCTCCACCCCGGTGTTAGATCCGTGGCTAAAGCCAGCACCAAGTAGCGATGACCAGAGAGTGAAATCTCATCCGATACATGTCATCCAGTTATTGATCTTACTATTCCATACGAGCATAGTTATACATTATACATACGCCCTTCTGTTTGGGGTGGCAAATGTGGGCGAAATCCCAGTGCTTAGGTCATCAGCCACGTAGCAGTAATAAAATTAAAGAGTCTGTCTCCTTTGGCGATGCATTTGTTGCTGCCCCAGCTGGTATGCTGGGGATTAGCATTGTAGCCCACCAGAAGTTCTAGTCTCGCCGATTCAGCGTGCTGGACGAGGTCCTTTAACTCATGTATTTGCGGCAGGAATAAAGAATCAAAAGGAAAGAAAGCTGAGGCGACTATCGTGTGTTTCACCCTGCCATTTTTCCAATACTGCACGACGACCACTGATAGTTGGTTGGTTGTGTTATGGATAAGAAGCACGGACCCTCAAGCATCCACAAATATGCTTCAACGCTTTCGAAAGACAAATCCTGAGGCGAATAATTGGAGCAAATTATGAGAGTGAATAAGGTGCAACCCTGAACTGTGCGAAATATGTATTTGGCGATTCCTCCCCTACTAAGCTAAAGTGGAAACAATATTTTTTGAGCACATATTATAGTACCAATTACTTCATATAGCAAACTTTTCTTCACAAAGGTTAAACCGAATCGGTAATGCATTCGATAAGCAAGGGTTTTTTCTCGATCGTTTTTATCATTTGAAAGGTATCGCTTGTAGACTTTCTGCAGGTCTAAAAAAATATATTTGTTCTAACTGCATTAACAATTTTTGATTAATTTTTTCATGCATTTAGCTATAAGCTTAGTGTTAACTTATTCTATTTATTTCTTACAAGTCCAGGAAATGTTAGTTCGTGTCGAATTGAATAAATAAATACGACGAAAATATAAGAATTTGTTTGCTTTAATTACCTCGTGAACCAAGATCATACAACAAAACACTTTGATTCCATTGATCAATGATTCACATGCTCGCTCTTCCTTTGATTATCTCATGGAATCATAAGATAAATCTTGCTACGAAATGCTACCTCATTCCGCTGTACGTGCGATTTCCGTAACGATTTCCATTACAACGAAGATTACCCATTTCAGATATTTTATATTCATTCGAATACGGACCAAACGAACCGTTCACTAATTCAACACAAGCATTAAGTACATACGCGTCTTTGCACCTGAGCATTTGCGTGACACTACTACCTGATGCCGTTTTGAATGAGCCAATCTTCAAAAGGCATTCCAAACAGTACGCGCCGTAACAGTCTACCGAACTTGGTACCGGCCGAATAGCCGCGCTGCCCTGTTGTGAACGTCGTCTACCGCACCGCGCACTGTGTAAGTGTTCAATTAGCAATAAGCAATTAGCGCTTTAACCAAACATTTACTGTTACTCCGGGACATCTGACTGAAGTCCCCAACGGCGAATTTGGAAGTCACGGAACGCGCAGAAATCGTATAGATTTGCACTCATATCAATCCTTCGGAATTGCGGCCAAATTACCAGAGGAAATTGCAAAAAATACGACAGAGATGTATGAGGCATTGTGATTCCGCGGCTGGTGTGCTGCAAAAACGAGCAAAGCGATTTCAGCCGTGCAAAAAGGGCAAAAAGCGCAAATGCATATGCACATTCATATGGCAGCTCGGTGCATGCACACATTCCATGCCGTTGCATTGCTGCTTTTGCCCTCGAAATTTCTGCAATGGACACAGTCAAGGTTCGGGTCTTAATCGAACCAACATGTGTATACGCCGACCGCGACGTGAGTTTAATAGCCGCAAGATGAAAGACGCCGACTCGCGATTTTCTTGAGCTAATGCATCTTCTGGCCTTTTATTTGACGCAGTACTGACTTCGCCATCCATCCGCGCTCTTTCCGTTGGATGCTTTGAATCGGATGGGTTGGCATGCAAGCAAGCTTGCTGCTTGGACCAGAGTGCCCGGGGAAGGACAGCAGGTTCAATGAGAAGTATGCCAAACATTAATTTTCCTCGGCAGGGTGAAACGGTTCAGTGCACTTTACAGTTTACACTGCTCGAACGACAGAAATCGAATGCAACCACCGCACTGCGAAGACAATGATGCGAACCGGGACGGGAATGTTAAAAGTGCCGCCTGAAAAGTGCAAAGGCAAATGAATTATCTCTTGGCTTATGCATTTTTAATTAAATTGCCCGTTTAAATGCTGTGCATCGCGATATCTAGATTTGACGCAGCGTATAATTATGAGAAAGACTCCGATCGAGTTGGCTTGGCGGCGGGCTGATTGTTCATGAGATTCTGATTGAAATTTTATGGTCCTCTGTACGTGCTTATTACAGTCGAGCCGAAGCGAGCAATCTCTTCGTATTGAACTTAGATTCACTTCAAATGGAAATGTTAAAGATGAAGGCGAACGGGGAAGCGAAGTTTTATCTGATCGTAATGAATATCCGGATGTGACAGGTGTATATGCACTTTTCAAGTTTTCGAAGTTAAGTGCTCCTGGTTTTTTTTTTAAGTTTTATCGGAGAAGCAATGAATATCGCAGAACACCGTTTTGTTTATTTGTAATGATTTTGCTCTGTAAATAAATGGATTTGAGAAGTATAGCAAGTTCCTGATCTCCTTGCTCTATATTTCACAACTAAGCCAGGCGGCTGATCTTATTAACAAAATTACATTTTTATTCTCTTCTGGGTCGTCTATGTAGACGCATAGTAGTTCAGACCCGTATCTCACTTTCTATTTTTTTAGATATCAAGCGGCGATTAATAGATCTTTTCGTAATCAAAAATTATTTGTCTAGTTTTTTTTTTGCTATTTCCTTACATTCAGCTTATATTCAAGAGATTTTCGTTGTATTTCTTTGAAAGCTCAAGCCGAAAAATTAGTTTTGATTGGGGAAAAGAACAAGTATCGAATAAGCGCCCAGTGTGGGTCACTCTCATGCAACAACTGATCTGATTTAAATTATAGTAAAATGTTTACACACGATTTGAAATCGATTTTAATTAAGTTAATGCTACATTAGCTGTGTGTTCGTTTTTTCATAGCACTCGGCTTTTGAAAATATTTAAAGACGGACGACAGATTCACAGCTCAGTTTACTTCAACGGCAAAAAACAATTTATGAAATGTTCTCGGTTACTGTCTATACTTATATATGCTGTTTATTTTGTGCGAAGGTCAATTTCTCTTTAAAAGAAGTCATTTGCTTCGCAATTCCCTTGATCCCTTGGTTTAGAGTCTATCAAACCGATGATAAAAATTATCAGAAGAAAGATTTTCTGTTTCACTAGGACCTACCATAAGCTCTCCCTATTTTTACTAATGTTCGAAGAAGAACATTAGTATTAAAATCACTTTGGCCAAAAATTCATATTTCTATATATATATATATAAATATATATATATATATATATATATATATATATATATAAATATATATATATACATATATATATATATATATATATATATATATATATATATATCTATAGATATATATATATGTGTATATCTATATATATATATATATATATATATATATATATATATATATATATATATATATATATATATATATATATATATATATATATATATATATATATACATATATATATATATATATATATATATATATATATATATATATATATATATATATATATATATATATATATATATATGTATATATCATCAAAAAAATTCAGTGAAAAAATCTCAGGAATGCGCCATCCGATTGAACTGAAATTTTCAGGATCGATTGGTGTATATGCAGAATAGTACCAGATCTCACAAAAAGTTAATAATATTTAACCCTTTGGCGCCGGCGGCCATTTTAGTGATATTTTATATATGCCTATTTTTCTGTCAAAAAATAGCTTTTGAAAAAATAATGTTTATGTAATGAATTCTGAACGTGTTTTAAATGTGAATATGATAATGTTTTTGAAATTTTTAACCCTATGTGTGCGCTAGGCGCCTAAAATGAGATTGGGAAAATTTGAAAATTTTTGAATTGCGATAACTTTTTACAAGATTATCAGATCATTATGAAACTTACAGGACATGTTGATGTTGTTAAGTTGCAGACTTGCATAGCACATGAACGTGCTGACAACCCTGTAGCTACGGCAGGCACTGAAAGTGAAAACATTCAAACCATCGAATCTCCTAAAAAATGTCCATTTCTTACAATAAAAACCAACTTGTATACAAATCTTATGCTTTATCTACACAGTCAAAGTAAAACTTTGGAAATTTCATGTTTCCCAATTTCCCCGACTCGGTTTTCCTCTCGGGACACGCTTCGCTGGAACCGCCGTGTTTGTCGTTGGCCGTAGTCTCACGTCCGTCTGTTTGTCCGTAGAATTTTGTCGTTGTGTTGTCGATTGCGAAATTCACAAAACTGTCTCTTACTGCTATTTGGTTTGATGCCCCATTCGTCAAAGTAAAAACTTAATTCAGCCAAGTAGTATTCCAGGCTCTTCGCTGCTTTGAGCGGGCCATTGCTCGACGCGAGTAAGAGCGTGTCATTGACGTATTGAAGAAGTTAGACTTGAGGTTGGCCCTCTGGAATGGGAAGGTCAGCGGTGAATATGATATAAAGAATCGGTCCAGTGACATAACTTTGTGGCACTCCTGATGTCACAGGTGCTTTGGGAGAATCTGCTTCATTAACGCTGACATAGTATTGTCTGTTGGTAAGAAAGCTTGTGGCGAGACTTATTACTTCTTTCGGGAATCCAAACTTGATCAACTTAAACAAAAGATCTTCGTGCCATACGGAATCGAAAACCTTCTCAATATGTAAAGCACACACTACTGTTGGAATGTTTTACTTATTCAATTGAGGCACGATTTGATCAAGCAAGTATAAGATGGCGTGCTGCGTCCCGTGCTTGCACCTAAAATCAAACTGGTATTCAGGAATTACCTATATGAGCTCACAATGATGTTTTATCTGTTCCATGCAGATTCTTTCAAAAATCTTCCCCAGAAGTGAGGATACAGATTGGACGAAAATTGCTGGCCGGTTTACTTTTACCCTTTTTATGGATGGGAACAATATTGGCTACTTTTCATGAGTCGGTAACGTGACCATTGTTCAGAGCTTTGTTAAATAAAATGGAGAGAATCCGAAAAGATTCGAGAAAAATGCGAATAAATGCCATCCCCCATACCAATTTCCCCAAGAGGGAAACTAAAGCCTTCATCGTTAAATGCGATCAGCGATGAAGTTCACTCAAAAAAGAGCCGCTTACTTATAACCGACAGGTAAATGTGGCTAAGATTTCTAGTAGATGCAGGTGCGGAGGTATCATTAATCTCTAGCCTAAATAAACGTAAATTGTGCGCCGCGAATGGAACGGCATTGACACGTTCGGAGAGCAGATGGCAAATCCGACTGCGCCGAATTTTCAAGTGGCATTTTTGCATTAATGCAGTAGATCATCCGATACTCGGAGACTTTCAACAACATTTTAATTTGCCCGTCGGAAAAGACAAGTGGGTCGTAAGACGAATCTTGAAGGAATCGCAACTCTCATAAATAAATCTGCTGAAATAATCACAACCGTGAACCGACAGAGAACTTTCCACGACATTCTCACAAAGTTCCCTGAATTGACGAGCTCTGTTATGACGATACCCACAAGAAAAAATGTACTCAAACATAATATCGCGACAAAAGGAATGTCTATAGCAGTGACGGCTCGTAACATGAAAATTTGGGTCGGCCAAAAGCGAAGTTCTATTTCCACAAGATGAAATTTTTGGTAGCTAAATAAATAGTCTCTTAGGAATCAAAAGTCCTATAGTACTCTTCAAAGAGCAAGCAACAAATCAAAGTTTTTTTTTTGCCAAAAGGATATAAAAAGCAATACCACTTTGTATATTCATTCTTTTATTTTAACTACCGCGAAATCATCGACTTTTCGAGCACAAAAATTATCATTTATCTTTCATTGATTTTCGTAGCATTGCTATTGATGTAGAGATGGGCAAAATAGCTCTTAGCTCACCACTCATGACTCTTTTTTACAGTGTTGCGCCGTACTTTCAGTATACTTTTCGCTGCACATTTCACTAAGTTTAGTCAAACCAGAGCTTTCGTTCGCAGACTATGCTTTGCTTTTTTCAGGCGCTGCACTGTAAAAGTGAGTGGTGAGTGGTGAGCTATGAGCGCTTTTGCCCATCTCTATATTAATGACAATCGCACATTCTTCCTAATGCAAGCTTTTATGTATTTTAAAGTTGAAAAACTTGCGATTGCAACTTTATATTATCTTACCCTGTCGAACTAAATCGATGATTAGTTTTCAAAATTATAGCGAACACTAAAAAATTGTTCATTACGGACTTCACGAGTATACCATGAACATTAACTATAAAATACTACGTACCAACTTATCAAATTTTCCTTTGGATTAAGTTTCTCATATTTTTTCATTAAATTATATTCTTCACGAATAAATTCGTCTATAAATAGATGATTTGCGGGACCATCTTGCCACCTGCATTATTTTAGTTTTTCCATTAGCATCTCTTCAATAAAAAAACATTTTCGAAAAACCGTTTTCGCACTGACAAATTAAAACTATACGACAACCACAGTCTCCTAATCAAGACATAAAATCAATTCAAAAAGCATTTTTTTTTCTATTTTAGCAATATTCACTACCATCGTCTTATCACTCTACCAAACACAAGGCATTCTTCAATAAAGAAACTTCCATTTGACCTTTTTCTACCCGCACAATGCTATGTTACAGAAACTCAATCTCTCCAGAAACATAAAGCGTCCTAACATTGACTTTAGCGCAATTTAACGGAGCATGTATGGTGCTTGCTGCTTTTAAGCAGAGTTCCGGCAGTTGGCGGCTGGCCGCTAGCAATTTTTACCATTTTTGCTTTACCCGGTCTGTATGATCAGTTCGAAATTTGATACCAACCACCTAGCTAAATAGCTAGTATTGAAATAAAGTATAGAAGGGAAGCTGCCTGAAAAGCTTTGAGTTGCTTAGACTGTAGCCAGACTCTGCCGGTTTACTATGGGCCGCAATTTCGGCCGTGGCTTCACTTGATTCTCGCGTGCACTTGCTGGGTATGATACGGCCGCCGTTTCGTTGGGTGGGTGATGCATGGTAGTCGCATATACGAGTACGATTGAATGCTTGTATGTAATGCCGATTTTGAGGACTGTCGACTGGCCGTCGCGTCGTATGAAAGCTATGATTGAAAGAGCACGGTATCAAAATAAATGTGGCAAAATTCAAATTCGAAAAAGCTGAGGTATGTTACTTAGGTTTTCTGACCAGAAAGAGCATCACCGCGCCAAATGCGACAACTGGAGTATATTTCCCAATTCACGACAATATATCTCGTCCTGAGGCAGTTACCGCAGCAAAAGCAATCGACATTGCGGACGTTACAGGCGAACAACAGAATGGTAACGAATTACAAAGCCTATTACTTTCGGATACATCGTTGGATCTCCAAAGGCTAGAGAAGAATGGGAAGTATTTGTGCTGCGATATATCTACTGGTTTACACGACCCTACATCCCGCAATCACTACGACGTCATCGATTTGATTCCGCGCATCGCCTGTCGCATCCGAGTGGAAAAGTAACGAGTTGCTTGTTTCGAGAAAACATCATTTGACTAAACATGCCAAAGTTCCAAAGTGAGCCGATGCGTTACCACTTTTCCTCTCCAGTTCGCAGCGCCACATAAACGGTTTGACCACGTGCATATTGATTTGGTCGGTTCACTAGCAACTATCAATAATATGAAGTACGTGCTTACGATGATTGATCGTTTCTCCAGATGGACGGAAGCTATATCCATCATAGAGACGACAGCAGAGACAGTAGCGAATAACATTTAACATCACTGGTTCGGACGTTTTGGCACGTCACGAATCGACCCTGATAGGATGCAAGCACTTATGGACGACTGCTTATTATCCTTTGGCCAACGGAATAATAGACCGCTGGCAGCGATCCTTAAAATGCCACAAAACTGGAAACTGGTCCAGGCACTGCCTGCAGTTTTACTTGGCCTTCGCACAACGTATAAAGAAGACATAAAATGCTCACCAGCGGAGATGGTATATGGAACTACACTCAGAATACCAGGCGACTTCATTGATGATACAACAACAACCAGTGATCCAACTGTATTCATCACTAAATTTTGATAGGATATGCAACATCTACACCCGACTCCAGTTGCCCAATCATCCGATTAGGAGCATATTCGTATTTAAAAATCTGGCAACATGCAGCCATATCTTCGTTTGTGTCGATGCAATGAGAAAATCTACGCAACCATCTGCTGAACCACATCGCGTACTCGAAAGGACATTTGCAAAAGTGTTCAGGATTTTGTTAGTTGGTAAAGAGTCGCAAATATCAATTGATCGATTAAAACTGGCATACGTTTTGAGTCCAGGCATTGAAGAACTAGCACCATTACCGTTTTCGAACTATGAAAGCCGAAGACATCCCCAGCGGAACACCCAGCGGAATGTCAGTTTCGGCGTTTCACAAGACTTAGGAGGGAAGTATTGTTGTGCTAATAAAAGTAATTAAGCGCCACCTCTACGCAAACTAAGCTGGATTTACAATCAATGCAACACAACATTGTTGCACAACAAAACGAGTTTGAACACATGAGAACGTATGAGAGCAGTTACAATGATGCAACACAACTTAGCTGCGGAGCAAAGTTTGCTGTCAAAATTTTTGAAAATATTCAATTCCACCAGTTCCTATGAACGGCCGGGAAATGGGAAATGTCATATGCAAATGAAATTCAGAATTTGTTTTTTTTTATCTCATTTTTGCTTTGCAATCAATATGTTATGCTGCTTTTAAAGGATAAAATACTCACTGATATCAATTTCCGAGACTTTAAAGGATCCATATTATCAAACAACAATTTCGTTAATATATGTAGTCAGTGACAGATGACAGATAACTTCCGATGTTTATTTTGTATGGAGATGATTATTCGTCTATGTATCGAAACATTTCAAGCCAATTTAAAACGTGCAGTTCGAGATTTTTTTGAGCGAAAAAGTGACATTTGATGTCAATAAGTGTTTGAATTTGAAAATTGAATTGTGCGAATGTCCTGTCAATAAAAATATCGGCAGAAAATTGAAATATTTGGCATTTTATCTGTCAGTAATTAGTAGTCTCCGCTTTTGTCCAATATCAAAATTTTCATTAAAAAGAACGACCAAATAATGGAACCTTGTCAAAATTTTGCTAAATGGTTAAGTCAATACCAGTCTTAAGATGGAATCAATTACCACGTTGGTTGAGGGATGTGATCGCGACTGCAAAATACAACTCTATACCTGATATATTCACATTCATTTGACATCAAATACTGCCATATAAAGTTATACCCTTGCACTCTTGAAACTAGCGGAATCTATTCAAATACACCAAAGTTCTGTGTTTATCTAACAATAGATATCCGACAACACTTCAAATTAAACTGTCCCTATAATTTTCATATGCTTTATATTGCACTAAAATTATCCCAGATGAGACACGTGGTCACTAACTGCCGACAATGTTAGATGGACCGCGAAATTAACTTGTCTAGCGTATTTGTACACACAGAAACTATGCTGGAATTTTTATGGAATCATTACGAAGAATGGCTGTCGCCGCGTTGGCTCTGTTGGTTTGTTTCTGTTTCGCAATAGTGTATGTAAGTGTTGTTTTTACTGAATTCGATTCTCTTCAATGCGCATTTTCTATTTTCAGGCGAATCCAAGAGTATGCTTGGACAGAGTCATATACCACTACGAGCCCAGTATAATCAGCGGTAAAATCTGGCTAACAACTAACAGTACAATCAACATTCTCTTCAACTTAACAAAAAGCCTTCGAACAATCGATTTGATGTTCAATGTCAATATGAAAATTCATGGCAGTACCTATGTCCCACTCGTCAACGTAACGACAAGGTACTGCAACAAGACGAAGCAGATCAGAGCAAACTCGTTGACGCGAGTGATCAACAAGAGCTTTTTCGATACAACTAACTTTCCACAGAACTGTCCCATTCCCAAAAACCAGTACTACGTCAGGAACTACAGTTTCCCGGACAAATTACTTCCCATGTCTTTCCCAAAAGTCGGATTTCGAACCAAGACCAAATTGTCATTCAGGAATGATTTGGGCGAGCCCAAGGAGCTGTGTCAGTTTGAATTTTTCGGAAGGATCACAGATGGATGATTTTGTGCACTTTCATGTATCAGCTTTAGCATAAATTATAGAAAAAGATTCTAATAAAATTTGTTGAAGTTCAAATATAAATGTAATTCAGTAAATATTTTCTTTTACATGGTAAGGTGGATCCTTATTTAGGGATTAGAAACGTGACCTGGTGATCCGATTTTCTCGGATTTGATCCGATTTTTCGCGGCCTAGATCCGAGCGATCCGAGTTTTCCTTCTCGCCACGAAAAAAATATATGCCGTGACATTTTGAATTTCGCGCGTTGCTCGACATTCGTTTTTGGCGCTGTCGGCAATAAATTTGACAGTTGTTTAAGTGGCATGTAATCGCACTATTAGGTTTGAGCATTTTGCTGCACATTTGTAAGTCTTTGTTTCTTATTCAATCATTGTTTCTTTGTTTCGTTTCTTAATTTTTAAAAAACAAGGGTTTTCTACAAAATGCCTCCGAAAAAATTCACCCATTTCTACATTCAGACAGCTCGAACTGAAGAATTGAAAAGCATTTGCGAAACTACTGATGATGCATACAGCCAACTACTCGCCAACAGCAAAACTCGTTTTATTGATCTACGTGGCGCAATGGACAAAATAACAAAAATGTTCGGCCCACTTAAACAATACTTAAGCGAAATTCTGAAGCCGGTTCATCTTTGTTGGATTCACGAATCAACTGGTTTTCAATAGCGAACAAAGAGGATCGGTTTGGGCGTCGAGAGTCACAGTCAGTTGCAGTCAGTTGCAGTTCAGCACTCAGACCACCAGTATCGCAACATTATTATTCTGTTTAACACTGTATATCTAATTTGAATAAATTGTATGGAATTGAACGAATTGCATCATAACTGCGTTTTACAATCAACTCAAAGAATAATAGGACACCGGCAAGCTGCAATTACAAGAGATTAGACACGAGCTGGTGCTGGCACGAGCCTTACGGTATCTAAAGCGGCAGCACATCCAGTTAACCTTGCGGTAAACTTTTCTTTATTACATAATGCTCATCCATTTCTCATTCCCATACACGCCACCTTCCCATGATCAAACAAACAATCTTTATAAAAGGTAAAGTAATTTCGATCGCATTTACCTTCGTATAAAAAGTATGAATTTTCACATCAATTTTATTTCAATCGATGTAAGATCAGATTTTCGAAGATGTCATCAAGAAAATTGAAGGAGATGATGTGTTGTCGATTGCAATCTATCAATCAAAACTTGAAATCAGCGAACCAGCATAACTTTTTGTCAGCTGTTGTAAAATCTGAAATGAAGACTTGCAAAAAGAGGGCCATCGGTTGAACGAATTTAGAGGTGCAGCTATGGATTTTCGCGGTAGCTATGGATTTTCGCTCTTTGCGGGGGATGAGCTGATCACTGCGGTGTCCGCGATGAAAAACAGGAAGTCCCCGGGCCCTGATGGAGCGTCAGTCGAAGATCTTTAAGTTGTAGTAGAGAGTCAACCGCGGCTGCTACAGGATTTATATAATTCGTGTTTAGTGGTCTTCCCATTGCGACGGAAAGTGGCTCAGTTGGCGCTCAACGATAAAGGAAAGGAAGATTCCCGTCCGCGTACAGTGCGCTTTGCATGATAAGCACAGCGGGGAAACACCTCGAGCGGTCGCTGAAGCCACGGCTGCGGCCAGCCATAAGATTAGCCGGTGACCTGTCTGGCAGACAGTATGGCTTTCGAAAGGGGCATTCAACAGTTGATACCATCTCAGCAATGGTTGAGGCGGTAGCAAGAGCGGAGGAGGCGTGCCACAGTGCCCGGCCAATTGTTCTGTTAGTGACGCTAGATGTCTAAAATGCCTTCAATTCGGTGAGGTGGACAGATGCGCTCTGAGCCCTTGAGCATTACTTCCGCATTCCTGACTACCTGTTGGTCATGATGCGGGACTATCTTAGGGACTGATTCCGAGGAAGGTATTCGGAGGAGGCTTGTCAGCTCAGGGGCAGTACAGAGGTCTTTTCTCGGACCTGACCTCTGGAATATCGTTTACGATGGACTGCTGCGCCTGGAAATGCCAACGGAAGTGTTTCACGTGGGTTACGCTGACGATGTAACAACATTAATCACCTCTAGAACTGCCGAGTTTTCCCAATCCAGACATAACCAAATTATGAGGAGGATGAAACGGTAGTTGACCGAATATGGCCAGCAGCTGGCACTGTTGCAGACAGAGGATACCGATAGTCATCCCGATGACAATCGGCTCTGCAGAGATTCAGACCAGTAAGTCGGTGATGTATCTGGGAATGACGCTGAGCCCTAAGCTGTCCTACTGGGGCCTGATCCGTAAGGTACGTGACAAGGCTCTGAGAGCCGTCGGCTTGAATGAAATAGTGCACTTAAAAAACAACTTATTTGTAATGGTGCACAAACTCTATCTGAAAAACAACGAGCACTATTGATTGCGTGTAAATACTACGAGAATGCGACCAACAGTAGGTTAATATAATTTACATTTGCTGCGAAAGTTTTCCATTTTGGCTTGAAATGTCAACTTTCCAAAACCTCTTCATAGTTTATTGTATCTGTAGCATCGAGCATTCTCATTCGTTTCCTGAAACCCTGTCAGGAAATACCATCAATTCACGCCGTTTCCACGAACTCAGTACTCACTTTAATAACACTAATAAAAAGACCCAATTAGCTTCGCGTTTCACACCACACCAGTCATTAATCAAAAAAAATCCATATTCACATGAAACGCAATGAATCAACTCCGGACCGTAGTCCTTCCTGGCTGTGGTTTTCCTACAACTTGAAAATTGCCTGGGTCCCTGGAGGTTTTGTATTGACGCGACTAAATAAAAACGTTTTCCCGATTTGAGGGGAGAAAAGGTGCAAATGTAAGACTGTGGCTCATGATGTCTTCAAGGACGGCGGGGGGTAAGACTCGAGGTAAGGCAAGAGCAATCCGATCCGAAGTGGCTATGAAGATTGCACCTATTAGCCGCGGCCGGATCATCAAAGGCCTTAAATGTGGGCGGTCCGCGCTATGCAATGATCAAGTGCGTCTGTACTGTATGATCCAAGCACTCTGCCATACTAAGCATAAAGGTTCCATCTACATTTTAGAACTTTCGAGATATTCAATTATTTGTGTTTTGATTTGTGCTGGATGTATATGGAGAGTGCATTTTTCAATATGGATTTGAACATACTTCCACAAAAGATAGGTTTTTCAAATTTTGTAGATTGATGCAACAGATTATATTATTTTCGAATCCGGTGTTAACTCAAAAATGAGACAAATGCAGATAGAACGTGTATGCTTAGTAGGGCAGCGCTGTTGCCCCGACTACATTCGTTTGGCCGGCGTAAGATACGATCCCTCAATAACACACTAATTATATGTTCGTTTTTTGATAGTATCTTTGATTTCGTGCGCCTGCATCGTCGCGTCAGTGCACAGGTATGTAGATACAGGGACAGGTAGAAGGTGCTACGGACTAGGGCATCGCCAAGAGCTACGAACAGGTACGTAATGAATAGAATACAGCGGCTTGATCGGAGAATGGTTTAGCTAAGCTAATGAAGACAGACTCACTACGTATTGGCTATGACCATTAAAACTTTTTATGATCGCTCAAGATGCAGGAAATTAGTAGAAGCCGTTGTTAAGCGTCAAAATGTTGAATAGTGGATTCCGTCTTGTGTTTATGGGCTTTTTGCCGGACAATAATTCCAATAGCAGTGGCCAGAGTACAAGTCCGATGCAATGCAAAATGGTGAGGCTATTCCTCCGATGTAACGATTTGGTCGGAGGGAACTGAGTTGAGTTTTTTTTTAAAATTCCAGATTAGTGTTGATTTTCAGTAGAATTTTTTTTTTTTTGCAGCGGCAAGCGAATGAGTAGATTCGACGTTTGAATGACGTTAATAAAACTAGTGGAGGACGTTCTCTTCTGAGTTTAATTTGCATAATAATGACAATTTTACCTACTTATTAATAGGTTGCTGGTGGATTTACTGTTCTTTGGCACAATGATGTAAACGGTGAAAAACTCTTTGAATCAATCGGTGGAACTCCTTCGAAAATTAGGGTTCTAATTCAATTTGCTGACATGTGTATTGCAAAAGTGCAAAGCAAATAGGGGGTGGATTATATAGGCTATGGATCAGTTTCCTGATAGATTTATGTATGAAATATATTTTTGTTCACAGGAATCCCAGGTTCCTAGGAGGCCAATTCTTGTTTAGATTGCAAGATGATTTTATGGTGACTTTACACAATGCAGAATATTTCAACAGTCGGCTCACCGAAAATTTAGAGATAGCAAAAAAAAACTTTAGCACATCATAACCACTAGAAAACTGATTTTCGAAGAAATTGTGTTTGACTGATCAAAAAGTGTTGAAAGACGTAATACCCTTTTTGTAGTATCATATCAACCATTTCTTACCCAAAGTAGCAAAAACCAAACATAAATGAAGAAGTTGTTCAGTGCTGGAAACACTATTCTAACGAAGCAGCAATAAGTCTACCATAAAAAACTCATGCTTAAATCCACATATTCTTTGAATTTCGTTTTCATCCGAGGATATCATCGACATTTTCAACAGTTAAACGTTGTTTGAAGCTACCATCCGAAAATTTTACAAAACTCGGAAAATTTAAACATTGGTTCCTTATTTTTATTGTCAATGCTTTGCATATGAATATACGAGTATAATGAAAAAATTTGTTGGTGCAATATTTACAAAAATGTCTGGTGCTGAGAACCCTGTGTTACAGCATAGCCAAAAATATACCAAATCTGCTTCACGGTAAGTTAAACCCAGTGGCAGCTCGTGGGAATCAATGAGAGTGGGGCTAACCTACAAAGGCCTTACTTATATTAGAAATTCTAAGCAGTTAAGTTAGACAGTTAAACTAACAGTTAAGCTATACAATTCAGTAGCAGATGACATATTTTAGAACACTTCATCATTATTATTAATTTTCGACTGGTTTAAACTGGATTATAATTATATCCCAAACTATCCAACATGAGAATCATAATTGAATTTATTTTCCTTATGATTAGGTTGTCTTAATTTCAAACATTTCTAATTGAATTAATAAATCAAATCTCAGCTTACCATATGTACTGCGTGTATTTGAGGTATTATAAAAAATACTCGCCTGAAGGAATCTTTCATCAGTCACTAAAAAAAAATAAAACTCGTCATCATTCATATAATTTATTAGTTTGGTTGCTTCTCTTACTGTAAACACGTCTCAAGAATCCAATTGAATTAAATCAAAGCAATAAATTAGATGCCCCAGGCTTTCAAAAATAGATTGTACAATTCAGGGATTGAAAATTCCAGCAAAGAACTATCGATCGTGGGGTACTTCTTTGACATTGGTAAATTTCGACCAATAAATATTTATGCTTTGAAGGACACGAAAATTGAACATTTTGTCACTTCTCGCATTTGACGTAACAACACTTTTTAAAAGTGTCTTGAAACATCAATTATATTGCAAACAATTATATTACAAACAATAATCTTGCAATCACTTATATATAGAATTTTCTCACATATTTTTAAAGCAATCAAGATTTTGCATAAAATATCATACGTACAGATCTGTATGTATCATATTAAATCATCTTTAAGTTAAGCACACAATTTTATATCATAATTGCTACCTGAACGATAATATCAACAAGTACTGTAAAATCAAAACCATCATTTACTCTTCGATTGCAAAAACTAAAGAGCTCAATTTAACCCCCTGATACTACACATACTTCATTCAGTAAGCGAACGACAAAAAAGCAATACACCGCTAGAAGCTTAAATTTGGGATTTAGTCCGTTGACTACTCTTTTAGTCATTACGTATGGTATGCACACACTTTTCGTTCATAGAATTTTTTCATTCGTTTTCTCTCTTTTTTTGTGGCTACTTCAACTTAGCCCTGCGCGCATTGCATGTGGAACAGACTATAGAAAGAGAATATGAAAAGAGCATCGCGTGCATATTGCATCAGCGAAGTAAGTTCTCTTAAGTTGAATTATACATACGAATTTGTGCAATGAAATACAAATTATGAAAAGAAGAGACAAAAATATTTTTTTACTAATGTTCGAAGAACATTAGTATTAAAATCGATTCGGCCAAAAATTCATATTTCTATATATATATATATATATATATATATATATATATATATATATATATATATATATATATATATATATATATATATATATATATATATATATATGTACAAAAAATTTCAGTGAGATAATCTCGGGAACGCGCCATCCGATTGTGCTGAAATTTTCAGGATACATTGGTGTATATGCAGAATAGGTCCAGGTCTCTTTTAATGTCAGTTATTGTTAACCTTTTGGCGCCGGCGGCCATTTAAGTGATATTTTTAATATACCTATTATTTCGTGCACAAATGATTTTCGCAAAAATAAAGTTAACGAAATAAATTTCTAACGTGTTTTACATATGAATCGGATAATGCTTTGGAATTTTTTAACCCTATGTGTGCGCTGGGTGCCTAAAAAGAGGACGGGAAAATTTGAAAATTTTTAAATTTCGATAACTTTTGACAGAGCTACTCAATCATTACGAAATTTTCAGGACATATTGATATTATTTAGTTGTAGATTTGTGTAGCTTTTAATGAGCGTGCTGGTAACCCTGTAGCTAGGGCAGGCACTGAAAGTGAAAACCTCCAAATCATCGTCTCTCTTGAAAAAATGCCGTTTCTTCAAAAAACAGCCATTCATATGTAAATCTTGTGCTTTGTTTATATAACCAAAAAAAACAAAAAGTTATGGTATAACGGGCACGCCTGGTAACCCTTGCCCAATTTACCTATATTTTTAGCATCAAAAACTTCTGTTCACGGAAACTCACGATCCGATGAGCAGAATTATTTGAAATTCACAGAATGTATTGGCCTTAAATAGGACCAGGTCTGATAGAAGTGATTTTGAAATGCGGGCGATTCTGTGCCAGTGTTGCCATCTTGAAAAACCACTAAAAAAGATAACTGTTTTTAGCCCTATAAATTCTGATTGAATCGTTCGATTTTGACGAAACTCACACAATTGCTGGACCTTACTTTAAGCCACGTTTGGTAGAAGTTTGGTTGAAAAATTCGGTTGGAGCTGCCAGCTATGATAATTTTGGTGTCTTCATTTTGAAAAAAAAAAATTTGGAAGTGAAAACATTCAAACCATCGAATATTCAAAAAAATGTCCGTTTCTTACAAAAAAACCAATCTGTATATAAATCTTATGTTTTATCTACACGTTCAAAATAAAACTAAATAAATTTCATGTCGGACAAGAACGGTAACCCTCTCCCAGTTAACCTATATTTTTAGCATCAAAAACTTCTGTTCACGGAAACTCACGAACCAATAATCAGATACAGCTAAAATTTACAGAATGCATTGGACTTAAGTAAGACCAGATTTGATAGAAGCGATTTTGAATTGTGGGCAAGTCTGTGCCAGTGGTGCCATCTTGAAAAATTACAAAGAAAAAAAACTGCTTTTTGCCCTATGAAATGTGAATAAGTTACCAGATTTTCATGAAATTGACACAGTAGCTAAACCTAACTCTAATCTCTGTTTGATGGAAATTTGGTTGAAAAATTTTATTGGTGCTGCCAGCTATGGTAATTTTTGTGTCTTTGGTTTTGAAAATTCGCTCAGGAAAATAAAACTTTTTGCACTATAACTTCCAGTGCAGTCATGAAATCAATACGAATTTCATACAATTAATGAAACCTGTCATAAACATTATTCAGACCAAATTTGGTTGAAAAGCCACTATAGGGTTGCCAGCTATTGTTGGTTTTGTGTTTTATTGTAATATCTTTATTAAGCGGTTTTATCGTAGAATTTTCAAATAATAATGATATTGTAGTGACAATAAACAGCAAATATTAAGCTTTCGATCATTTGAAAAAACTCGCTGCAGGTAACCCTAAATTTCTTTATACTCCTATAACTTCGAATGTAATTAAACAACGTGAAGCAGATTTGATATATTCTTGGCTTTGATACTGGCGAAAGGTTGCCAGCACGAGTCGGTTGTGCTACTTTTGTATCAATTAATGCTTACAGTTAGTATTCATACCGGAAACATTTACAATGAAAATAAATAACCGATGTTTCAATTCCCTAAGTTCTGCAAATTTTTCGGATCGCAGCCCCGAACACCAACTTCAGTTACAGTGCTGCAGGCACTGAGCATTTTCTTCATTGATGTTATATGAGATGCTGCTTTCAAAGTTTGGTGAAATAAGCAACTGATAACGAATATAATTAACAAGTGTTTTTCTTTCATAAACTTTGAAACCCATGCCAGTGGTAATATCTGAAACCTTCTACCATATGAGTTATAATGCATTCTAGAGACCAAAGTAAAACGTGGCATTTGAAACAGTTTGGCCGTAATAAGCAGCACATGTGGTGGAATATGCACTCAAAACCTGCACGATTCTTCTACTGTTCTTCGAACATTAGTGTTTCTAGCGGTTCAGGTGCGCTAGAGTTTTTTGATTTTAAAAACAGTAGATGTACCAAGTATTTTGATAATTTGATTTGTTAAAATCAAATTTGATATTTGTTTGTAATAATCGAAATACAGATAGATTTCTTTTCATTTTGGAATGAAAAAAGATGGTGGGGCTAAGCCCCACTAGCTCCATACGTAGAGCCGCCGCAGGAAACCCAGACTGTGAATTTCATTTCGATTGAATGACTGCACTGGAAGTTATAGTCGTGAAAAGAATTTTAGGGCTACCACCCTCGAAACTTTACAGAAATACCGAAAAATCGTAAAATTGTCCATAGCTGGCCGCCCTTTCATGACATTTTTACGAAACTCCTACAAAATTTGGCTTACAACAAGGTCTATTTACTACATGAATTCCGTTTTGATTTCATGACTGGATCGGAAGTTATACGAAGTTATTTTACTGAGCAAATTTATGAGATTTAGTTGACAATAATTACCATAGCTGGCAGCTCTATTCTAATTTTCCTACCAAATATGTCTTAGAATAAGGTTCATATACTGTGTGATATTTGTTGGCTGAATCGGAAGTTGTAAGCTAAAAACATTTTTTTTTCATAGTGATTTTTCAAGATTTTTCAGCAACACTGCCACAATTCAAAGTCACTTCCATCAGATCTGGTCCTACTTAATACCAACATGTCCTGTAAATTTCATAATGATCTGATTGTCCGGTCGTCAGTTCTCATGAACAGAAGTTTCGAGTGCTAAAAATAGAGGTAATTTGGTGATGGGTTGCCATTCTTATGCAAATCGGAATTTTGAAAATTCCAAATTGACATGGTGAACAAAGGTTAAAATCTATCAATAATTTGAATTTTTAGTCAAAAAGCAAAAATTTTCCCGGAGGGTCGATGACTTGAAGGATTTTTTTTTCACGTGCCTATCTTTGCTACAGGGTTGCCCACACAGTCTTGAAAGCCCCATCTGCGTATAGTTTTAATGAACATTAATACGCACTGTAAATCCAATGTTTCTGTCAGAAGTTATGACAAATTAAAATTTGAAAAATTATCTTTGCCTACTTTTAGGCGCTCAGTGCCCACATAGGGCTCATAATTTTCAAGTTTTTTTTCATGTACAAGCATAAAACATAGTTAAATTTTATTCTCAGTACTTATCTTTAACAAAAATGTACTGTCCATAGAAATATAGGGGTACCTGAAAATTCACTAAAATACCCGCCGCCGCCGCCGCCAAAGGGTTAAAGATATCTTAATTCTAACAAGTCATCGACCTACTCCCAGTATACATGTCATATGTCGTTTGAACATTTTAGCTCAATCGGATCGGCCACTCCTGAAATTATCTCCCTTAATTAACGTTAGTCCTGCTATTCAGGAAAAGTATAATGAAGTCGCTAAGCAATTTTTAGCAAAGTCTCATGAGGCATATGATACTTACATTAGGTCAACCAGCGAAAATATAGTCCGCGACCCGAAAAAATTCTTCGATATTGTTTTGAAGCGAAAAACTACTGGTTATCCATCGTCGATGTTTCTGAATAATATAACGTCTTCTTCAATTAAGGAGATAAGTGACCTATTCGCAGATAGTTTCCAAAAAGTTTTTAATGTACCAGACCGATCAAACTCACACCTTTCTTCCTCTGGTTCATCTGCAACAGCTTTTATCAACCATTTAGAAATTTCACGTGATGAAATACGAAAAGGTATTTTGGAACTCAACTGCAACAAAGGTCCTGGGCCCGATCTTCTTCCTCCTACCTTCTTATGCAAGTGTGTAGAGCAGCTTACATATTTTGTTTAATAGATAACTTTCGTCGGGAGTTTTTCCATCCTGTTTGAAGCATTCATATGTCACACCCATAATCAAGAATGGTGATCGACGCTGTATTGAAAATTATAGGGGCATTGCCATTTTGTCTTTGATTCCGAAACTTTTCGAAGAGGTGGTATACGACAAACTTTCTCCCCTGGTTGATTCCCGTCTGAACGAGCAACAACATGGCTTTAGAAAAGGTCGCCCAACTACCACGAATTTGATAATCCTCATCTCAGACATTCTGTGCGAAATGGAAAAAGGATACCAAATTGACGCAGTCTACACTGACTTCAGTAAGGCATTTGACAGAGTTGACCATTCTACCTTAATTCTAAAGCTACAGACATTCGGTCTTGCCAGGTCTTTACTTAGCTGGCTGACCTCCTACCTTCGCAATCGAACACAATATGTAAAATTTAAAGGAATTTTATCGAAAAACATTACTACTACCTCTGGTAGCCATTTTGGCCCACTTCTTTTCAATATATTTATTTTTGACATATCTGGCGTCCTTGCAAACATACCTCATTTATTTTACGCTGACGATCTCAAAGTTTATCAGACCATTGACTCCAAATCAGATGCCCTCTTTCTCCAATCCAAGCTTAATTCACGCGATCACTGGTGCTATGCAAACAAGCTGTGTCTCAACATTGATAAAGGCCAGGTTATTAGTTTTTGTCGTAAATGCACGGTCGCACACAATATGTACTTCCTCGGCAATGATTTGCTAACTAGAGTGGATAACATTGTTGACCTCGGTGTTATCTTAGATGAAAACTCCACTTCACCTTACACTATGATAAAATACTTTCCCATGCAAACAAACAGCTAGGCTTTATCAAAAGACGTGCTAAAGAATTTCGTAACCTGTGGGTCACAAGATCCTTGTACACTTCACTTGTACGTCCTATTCTCGAATATGCTTGCATTAGGCCAATGACAGACAGTTCGGTTTCACCGAAGCGTTTAACGCTTCGGTTTGGCGCGTCGGCTGCCACACACAGCAGTTTTCAGAAGCGTTTATCGAGTCGGTTCAGTTAAAAATTACGTCGGAGTATCATATTTTCCTTCCCCTATCCCATGCATTCATCAATGCATCCAGAAAATTTCAGCTCGATCGGACTACGCAGCAATGAACTCATCGAAAAACGCTCGAAAACCGAGTCGGTGGGTCATTTCTCTCATCAACCGCCGCGATTCCGAAACCGAGAGGCGGTTCGCACCGCGGTGTGTGTCATCACAATGCTAAAGTAATGTACGACTATACCGACTCGGTTTTCCTCTCGGGAAACGCCTCGCAAAAACCGCTGTGTTTGTCATTGGCCTTAGCTGGAATCCCGCTTTTGAAACCCACAGTGACAGACTCAAGTCAATACAAAAGCAATTTTTACTCTTCGTCTTGAGAGAACTGTACAACCCTTATAATTTCAATAGCCTGCCTCCTTATGAGTTTCGACTAGGTCATTTATATTTATCAACACTAGCCTCCAGAAGAATGGTGATATCAGCCTGCTTCGCATTCGACGTCATTAGAGGCGCTATTAGTGTCGAATTCCTGAACAGCAAATTTGTGATAAATATCCCTGTAAGGAACACCAGATCCAATCGTTTCCTAAAAGAATATCCACATTCGCCCACATATGCAGCTAATGAGCCGATAAATAGATGCTGCAGGATATTCAACAGCATAAGCAATATATATTCACCTACGATTTCCAAATTATCCTTCAAATCCTCTATTTTGCATGCCATCCGTACCCCCTAGCCTCAAGCCATATGCTATTTATCAATGTTTTATTTATTGATTGTTATTTATTAATATATTTGTTACTTATTTAATTTGTTTGTTACTTATTTATATTTCTGTTATTTTTTCTTTTTTTTACTTTACTTTACTTTTCAGTATTTATTTGGTATCGTTTGTGTAATTTGTAACTTGTACCTTGTTTGGTGAATAAATAAATAATAATCTTTTTACTGATATTTATATACATATATATATATATATATATATATATATATATATATATATATATATATATATATATATATATATATATATATATATATATATATATATATATATATATATATATATATATATATATATATATATATATATATATATATAAAGAAATATGAATTTTCGGCGAAACGAGTCTAATACTAATTTTCTTCGAAAACCAGTAAAAATAGAATGCAGAACTGTAAATGAAATTCTAAACAATAGTCAAATGAGAAAAACTACTGAGAAATGTTGAAAAACGCTAAAAAAAACAATGCAACTCAATCAAGTTTGAACCAGTTGGAATAGAAATCCAAAAAAAAGATTAGCTTGAGATTTTTATGCAATTATTTGGTGTTAATGAAAATAAACGAAACATATTTTTCAAAAAAAAGGTTTAAATATTTTTCTTCAAGAATATTTTATTCTCATTCTTTCAACATATGAAAATTTTATATGGTTTAAAAAAGACTTACTTTAGATAGAATTCTGAAATGAAGTGTCAAAGATAATATTATCATTTGTTTTACCAGTAGATATTTGATGTACATATATTTTCAAAATTACATATTTGTGGCGCCTAGGACTTTTCAGCCATTTATTTTTAACCAGTCTAGAGTAAGTGGAGTAAACCTGCTTTAACTTTAGTCGTTTCTTTCCATTCGGAAAGCTCGTGGCAACGGATGGATTTGGTATAAAATTGATGTAAAATAATAAAAATAATAAAAATAATAAAATGGTAAGGATCCAGTCCAGGCATTACCTGTGCATTAAGAAGAAGATCGTTTATAAATTGTGGCCAGAAAGAGTATTAGGACACGGCCCAGAGCACAGATGGCAATACTGCGAGTAGTTGAACTGGAACTAGCCCTAAAATTTCTGCAGAAGCAGAATCTAGACGTTCCAATGCAGAATTGGAAAATATTGGACGACAAGAAACAGGAGCACAAGACAACAGACAGGTGTAAATACTCTAGATCAACAAGGAGTCTAACGGCATGCTGTATCAACGTTTAGGTAAGATTGAGTGGGTAGGAAGCAGCATTGAAACGCAATGAAGGCTGGCGACAATGAAATAGATCTGGGCATGGTTGACTCAAAGGATACAACTAGCAGTTACCAGCAAGCTGTGTCGCAGCCAACGTAGATAGGCCTCGGTAAAACTACTGGTAGCTCTTCATGAAGGTAAGTTTGAAGTGGCACTAGTTCACGAGCATTGGGTGTCTCCAGAAGGCCGGGTTGCTGGTCTGAGATTACGGTATTCTAATCTTGTCTTTCCCACTGCAGTAACCCAAAACAAGAGCGGCTATGCTGGTGAGGAACAAAATTCACAATTTTCTTGTATCTAGTATCTAGAAAAAGCCGTCATAGCGTGTAAGAGGGACAAAAACAACTATCTACTCCTAGCATCCATCTATGTGACACATGCTAGAGTCGCTCCGCCGGAGAATGTAACAAAACTCACCACGGAGGTGCTCAGCAAGAACAAATTGCTGCTCATAAAAGCGGATGTCAATACACATCACAGTTTGAGGCAGCAAGGACATCAATGAAAGAAGTGAGTCGCTACTCAGCTTTATTATCAATCATAATCTAGTCGAGCAAATCGGGGAACTGTCCCCCTATCTTTTACGTTTTCAGCGAAAACGTGCTAGACATCACTTTGCACAATGAGTCCAACGGACAATTGATAGAGATTTGGAGGGTGTTTGAAGGACAATCTTTCTCGAATCATGGACACATTAGTTTCACTTAGAAATTTAGCTCAATTTATAGTTCTCAACCGTTGCGTAATCCTAGAACACAAACTGGAAGACCTGCAAATGGGTAGCCGTTAGTGGTTTAGGCTCTACCCCTCGAAACCTGGAGAAAGCAGTGTGTACACTTACGGGAAAACTCATAAAAGCTTTGGAACGCTCCTGCCGGAGAGTCTATCCTAAGCGCAACCACAAAACACCTTGGTCGATCAGTAGTCCGGGTTGTCACAGAAGACAAGTACAGGAACTGTTGAAATTAGCCAGTAAAGATGTTTGCCCGAAATGCTGAAACGAATACCAGAACGGTGGCGATAAGAAATCGTTTTTACTAATGTTCGAAGAACATTAGTATTAAAATCGATTCGGCAAAAAAAAAAATATATATATATATAAATATATATATATATATATATATATATATATATATATATATATGTATATATATATATATATATATATATATATATATATATATATATATATATATATATATATATATATATATATATATATATATATATATATATATATCATCAAATAATTTCAGTGAGATAATCTCGGGAACGTGCCATCCGATTGAGCTGAAACTTTCAGGATACATTGATTATATGCAGAATAGGTCCAGGCCTCACTAAATGTCAAATATTGTGAACCCTTAGGCGCCGGCGGCTATTTTAGTGATATTTTTAATGTACCTATTATTCCGTACGCAAATAATTTTTGCAAAAATAATGTTGACGAAATAAATTTCGAACGTGTTTTAATGCGAAACGGATAATGTTTTGGAATTTTTTAACCCCATGTGTGCGCTAGGTGCCTAAAAAGAGAACGGGAAAATTTGAAAATTTTTAAATTGCGATAACTTTTGACAGAGCTATTCAATTATTACGAAATTTTCAGGACATATTCATATTATTTAGTTGCAAATTTGTGTAGCTTTTAATAAGCGTGCTGGCAACCCTGTAGCTAGGGCAGGCACTGACAGTGAAAACCTCCAAGTCATCGTCTCTCTTGAAAAAGTGCCGCTTCTTCAAAAAAAAGCCACTCATATGAAAATCTTATGCTTTGTTTATATAGCCAAAGTACAAAATTTGATATGGTACAACGAACACGCCTGGTAACCCCTGCCCAATTTACCTATATTTTTAGCATCAAAAACTTCTGCTCATGGAAACTCACGATCCAATGAGCAAAATTCATTGAAATTTACAGAGTGTATTGGTCTTAAATAGGACCAGGTCTGATTTTGAAATGCGATTGATTCTGTGCCATTGGTGCCACCTTGAAAAATCACTAAAAAAAGATAACTGCTTTTAGCCATATAAATTCTTATTCAGTCGTTCGATTTTAACGAAATTCACACAGTAGCTGAACTTTACTTTAAACCACGTTTGGTAGAAATTTGGTCGAAAAATTCGGTTGGAACTGCCAGCTATGATAGTTTTTGTGCCTTAAATTTTGAAAACTCGTTAAAGAAAATAAAGCTCTTTGCCCTATAGCTTCCAGTACAGTCATGGTATCATAACGAAATTCATATGGCAAATTAATCTTATTGTAGGCAATTTTTAGTAGAAATTTTAGTTCAATAAAATGATAGAGTTGTCAGCTATGGTTGTTTTTGTATTTTTTTTGGCATACCTTTAGTAAGCGGTTTTAGCATAGAATTTTCAAATCGTGGTGATCTTATAGTGAAAATAAACACCAAATATTAAGATCTAGAAAGTTTGAAAATTTTTGCGAATGGTAACTCTACGTTTCTTTGCATTCCTATAACTTCCAATGCAGTCATCGGATCAATACAAAATTCGCAGAGTAGGTTCACTTCAACGTAAGGCCGATGCGACATATTTTTTTCGTTCCAATAAATACTTGCATTAAGTATTTTCATCGCAAACATTTGCAATGAAAATAAGTAAACATTGTTTAAATTTTCTAACCTCTGGACATTTTTCGGATGGCAACCCCAAACACCTTTCCACCGCAGTAACTTTCGATGAAGTCAGTGAAATTAAAATTAGCTTAGATTCTATTATTACTTAGGATGTATTAGTTTTAAGTAGGAAAAGTAAGTAGTGGTAGAATACACACTCAAAATCGGCAAGAATCCTCTACTATTCTTCGAACATTAGTGTTTCTAGCGGTTCTGATGCGCTAGGGTTTTTTTCGTCAATTTGATTATTGTCACTCAGTTCACCACCTCGTTATTCCGTAGAATCGAAAAATCAGCACCACAAATATAGTAAAAACATGGTAAATCTTAAAGAAACGGTAAATGAACCTTACCCTGAGATTCTTATGAGTATTCGCTTTAAAGAAGTGAGATTTTCTGGGGCTTCATCAACACAATTGTTGAAGTGACAATTGTGCAGGATTTCAGCTAATATAGCTGTAAAATTATCGGTCAGGAAATCAAGCTTCCTCGTCAAAAAAGAAAGATTCTTTAAAATTACCACTATTCCCAGTCATCACTTCTTCAAAATCTAATCACACTATTCAAATGTTGTAAGATCACAATTAAGAGCCCTCTATAAATTAACATATTCCTCTCAAGGCTGGACGTAATCCTCATGGAAAGAAAACATGATGCGAGCATGCAAATCAATCTGACAAAATGTCACAAAAAATTAACGATCGCAACTGCATGGGAACACCATGTGTGATGAGATTGCTTCGATTGTTCGTTCGTTTTTGCGATCATGATGATGATGATGAGTACGTGCGGTCACTTTTATTCATCATCATAAGTTCCATCGTAAAAACAGTCGCTGGCTTTGCGGCTCTTTATCTTTGAGAATGCAACTAGCATTGACAGCACTTTGTAGCGATGACATGAGTGCGGCGGAGACCGATGACGGCGGCGGCGGCGTCTCCCGTTGTCTGGTATTCACTTTTCATTGCCAACGACGAAATGCAATCTGCCAGGCAAGACATGAGGTAAGATGCAACAAATTCGCAACGACTATAGAATGCAAATCTTGAAACATACAGTGTTGGCCGTTTGATGTTGGAATCCTTTCAATACTTGATTTGATTGATTGTTAGTGATTAAATATTCAAATCTAAGGACAAGCGTGAATTTATTGATTGGCTAGTTGTGTGGTCAGTGGCTAGAGTGATGAATAAATTTTGTGCTATATTCTTATCTGAAATTAGTATCTATTTTTTGCAATCGACTGCGTTTCATTCGGCCCATCCTCTCGCTAAAAAAAAATATATATTTTCATTTTACCAGCCGGCCAAATCGAAATTGTACATTTTTCTAAGGATTTTCGCCGCCCCCACAAGAAAACTCCGGGAAACAAGTTTGCATCGTATTTGAAATTAACAATTTAAGCCATACGGCCCATATTGGCAAAACCATCTTCCACAACGAATCACACATGCATCGTACAATGCTGGCATATGCACATCGATTCGACATGTCTGATGCACCTTTCCAGCAAAAATTACTGAGAAGGCTAAGAGATCATAATGTGTTTCTTTGTGATTTTTTCCAGTTATGTAGTTTTTTCTGTGCTCCACGCCCGCAACAAAACCGCCAAGTTCAAAAGGAACCGTGCATGGTCGGACGCAAGTGCTTGTCAGCCTGCCTGGCAGAGCCATCCATCCAGACTCGCTGCTGTTCAGCGGCGCGGCAAGCGAAACGTAGAAAAACAAGATTTGTTGCTTTGATGATGTTTCACGTTAATTAAACATTTAAACATAATTCATAAATGGTTGTCATCGAAAATGGTCGTATGCACTTTGGCGGGAGGATAAATAAAGATGTTTGCAATGAGCGATCTAGACTTACGGACAAAAAAGCACAGAAGAGTAGCGAGCTGCGGCGAGATGAAGATGCTGGATGGACTGCGTGATTGATGATGTATGCTAATAACGAAATTTGTTATTTCGAAGTGAGCACGTTCGAGAATTTATCGGAGGCCTTTAAATGAATGATTTAATTCTAAAAAAAAGTGCGAATTTGGCCCAACAAGTTGCTACTGATTTCTATCATGAAATTTGGACCTCACATTATTTGTATGGGGACTTCGATTTAAACTAAACAGGGGTAGGGGCTTTGAGTGTGAACCCTTTTGTATGGAAAATAAAGAACCTAAACACGTCAGGCGGAAGCCCAGCACAAAATCTACCACGCCTTCTACTGTCGAGGGAGAGCAAAGACGGCTTTGGCGTCGAGTGCCGCTAAAGCCCTAAGAAGTGGAGTTATGGCAAATCAGCCAGCTTCGCGAACTGTTGCTAAATCTGCTGGGGGCTATGGAGATAAGATGAATGAGTCAGCTCGGGGGCCTTCTGCCTACGGGGAATGATGCGGGTTGGCGTAGGCGAGTTAAACTGACAGCGTGTTAAGATCAGCGCTCGGCCAACTTTTACGAACAGGCTATCTCTGAACTGACAGAGCTTCAGTCAGGTGCTAGGCTAAAGATAGCCCCGAAAGACGAGATTCGTAGTCGGCCCAAATGCACGGCATGGATTGCCTGGTTTCACACTAATCCAGAGGAAGTTCCGAAAATCATCCGGCTCTTCAACCCCAATCTTCCGATGTCGGATTGGTCTTACATGAGGAGGAGGTATTATTTTTAGAGCTCCAAAAGGACATTATTAAGAACCGAGTCGAAATATCGTCCCCTGAGTATTTACAAGAGTGACAATGCTAAGGGTTCTGGATTGAACGATTCTATGTCCACCAAACACAACTCGGAACAGGATATTCTGACAGTGGAACAGTCATTCGGCAAAAGATGCATTACTCTGCCTAGAGGTGCATCTGAGCGAGATTCAGATGCGGAGTTCATCTAAACTGATGGGATCATTGTCGCGACTACCTTTGATTTGGACGACTTTCTACATCTTCTGAATCTGGAAACAGAGGAGGCAGTGAGACAGCCTTAGCATCACAGGAATTCTCGATATATGTTGCTTCGATTCATAATGGTGGAGGTACTTCAGTTTAACCTGGAGTTTGCAATCTTTGCCAAGCATATCGTGAATTTCCTTGTGACAAGGATACGTCCTCCATTTTGTCATTAATCAATATTTTCAAAATCGGCTATGATAAGTACTAAACAATAGTATCTAATTTAATTTTTCGATTTTTTTTAGATGATTTTTGAAGAAACTCCACTGGGTACCGTTAACGCTTGTTTTTTTACGGCGCTCCAAGGATCATACAATATCCTTGTATATTTTTTATATTTTTCAATAAAGAAAATTAAACATATTTTTGAATGTGTATATTTTTAGATAGTTAAACTCAATCTGATATTTCAAATATTTTTCATTAGAAAAATGAACAAAAATGATCTTTTTTCCCGGCTCCTACGTGTATATCTCCCCTTAAGTAACATTTTCGAAGGGGTGATAGGAGATAATTTGCTAAGGCAGGTTCATTAATTCATATAGCCACTTTTCGATAATGATTGACAGAACTTGACCAAATCTAACTTTTTTTAACTTGAATGGAAGACCGTGGGAACCAATGAAAGAATATTTTTTTAAGATTTCAAAACAATGTTTCAACTCTGTTTGGGTAATAAAAATATTTAAAAGATATATCGTTCAAGTGTCAATCGATCAAAAGAAAACAAATAAAGGAAATAGGGAGGGAAGAAATTCTCAGCAAGATTCGGGCCCAAAAGATTCTTAGAGTTTGTAAGTTGTCCTGGAGTTTTTGAGGTAATTTCATTTTTCAGTAAATTATTATATTAGTCTCGGTATACCTAATGTAGGACGAAATCGTAAACGCCACAAGAGCGAAACAGTTATTTAAAATAAAAATGCACGGAGTATGAACTTTCAGTTAAAACTGAATGAATCAGCGAGACTTAATGAGGCAGCACCCAACTATCAATTCGAATCTTCAAATTAATTACAATTATCTTTCAAAGCGAATTAAATTCATACGTTGTCATGGATTCGTTTCTGGATACCATTCAAATTACCATGCATACACGGTCCGTACGTAACCTGTCTCTACAGCCTTCGTTAATTACACACAAATTCACAAACAATCGAATCGATAAAGGCTTCTGCTTTTGCCTCTGCCTGCGGTTGCTTTAAGTACGAAATGCAATAAAGATAGGAGAGAAGACAGACTGGCACTTTACGTTCTTATCTTCACTGGTCTTCGGGGCTCTTAAGCAACTGGCGTTCCATTTCTCGTTTTTGCTTTTCGTTTTTTTTTTTTTGGTTTTCTTGTCGTGATCTCCAAACGCCATCAGACTGGAATTCGCTTATCCTTCTCGACTTTCTGATCCTCCCGATTGTTTGCCTGATCCACTCAATCGTCTTCGATATCTGAGCCGGGTGCACATACTTTCTTTTCTTTAGTTAGTCATTCCATGAATTGAAAGAGTCCGTTCGAGAGGATACCGCGCATTATTTCGGTTTGTTTGTTATCTCTGGAACGAGACTATGACGGTAACTGACCCTTGATATCTTTGGATTTGGACTCAGACAAGCTCACAGTCCAATGATGGAGAACGCGATCGGTCCCCTTGATGATCATAACATTTCGTATTAATCGCAGGTATCATTTCTTTAATGCGTTTTTGGATTTTTTCCTTAATGCACTGCGATACGAAATCGGCACTCATATGTGGAGTTGCATATGATTCGCATTCATTCGAATTGGGGCGAGTGTGGCGCGTTTAGATGCATTGTAAGAAAGAGGAACACACGCGCACGGATTGAGGCGAAGCAGACAAAAAGCAGGCTGAGGTACGTCTTCTTGGTCTTCGAGAGACCGACCAACGGATACGACGGGTACTTAGATAATCTCTTGATCTACTAATTAATTGACTGTTGATGTAACTGGAATTCTTAATTTGTTCGTGGATTCAATGTGCTTTGATAATTTTTTTAACCGTTCCGTATTTCAATTTAATTTGTCGCGAACAGGTTTGTATCGATTTGTGGTATATAAGAGCGGTGATGAAACTAAAGTAACCCAAAGCATTAATTTATCTCAATTTTTAAGCTAGCGAGAGATATGGAAATGAGATTACTTCGGAAAACAAATATTTCATTGAGCATGGGAGATAAATGATGGGAAAAACTATGAAGCAGACCTACACAGCTAATAAGACTGTATAGCTGGATTCATCGTATTTATAACGCTTTGATTCTGGACATTCTGCAGGAAAGCTTTGTAACTTTTATTAACTAAGGAAGATAAAATAGAAGCTGCTGACGAACTTTATAGTTCATATTGACTTATCTTAGCTCATCTTTCTAATAATATATTGAGTCTTGAGTACCGAAACCAGGGTAGAAATATATGAGCAGTTTGCGGCAAAATCAGACAATTCCATTTTTTTTCTGCCATCTCCATCTGTCCATCGACAGTGAGAATGAGAAAATTTGAAATAGATTACTAATATTTGAAGAGCATTAGTATTAAAATCGATTCGGCCAAAAATTCATACATATATATATATATATATATATATATATATATATATATATATATATATATATATATATATATATATATATATATATATATATATATATATATATATATATATATATATATATATACATATATATATATATATATATATATATATATATATATATATATATATATATACATATATATATATATATATATATATATATATATATATATATACATATATATATATATATATATATATATATATATATAATATATATATATACATATATATATATATATATATATATATATTATATATATATATATATACATATATATATATATATATATATATATATATATATATATATATATATATATATATATATATATATATATATATTATCAAAAAATTTCAGTGAAAAAATCTCAGGAACGCGCCATCCGATTGAACTGAGATTTTCAGGATACATTTATGTATATGCAGAATAGTGTCAAGTCTCACAAAAAGTTGATAACCTTTAACCCTTTGGCACCGGCAGCCATTTAAGTGATATTTTAAATATACCTATTATTCTGTCAAAAAATTACTTTTGCAAAAATAACGTTTATATAATAAATTCTGAACGTGTTTGAAATATGAATATGATAATGTTTTTGAAATTTTTAACCCTATGTGTGCGCTAGGCACCTAAAATGAGAATGGAAAAATTTGAAAATTTTTGAATTGTGATAACTTTTTACTTGATTATTAGATCAATATGAAACTTACAGGACATATAAATGTTGTTAAGTTGCACATTTGCATAGTTTTTGATGAACGTGAAAAATTCAAACCATCGAATCTCCTAAAAAATTGCCGTTTTTTACAATGAAAACCAACTTGTATACAAATCTTATGCTTTGTCTACACAGTCAAAGTAAAACTTTGGAAATTTCATGTCGGACAACAACGGTAACCCTTTCCCAACTTACCTATATTTTTAGCATCAAAAACTTCTGTTCACGGGAATTCACGAGCCAATAATCAGATGCAGTTGAAATTTACAGAATACATTGGACTTAAGTAGAACCAGGTCTGATAGAAGCGATTTTGAATTGTGAGCAACACTGTGCTAGTGATGCCATCTTGAAAAATTACAAAGAAAAAAAAAACTACTTTTTGCCCTATGAATTCTGATCCAGTCACCAGATTTTCATGAAATTGACACAGTACCTGAGCCTTACTCTAAGCCATGTTTGATAGAAATTTGGTTGAAAAATTCGATTGGTGCTGCCAGCTATGGTAATTTTTGTGTCTTTGGTTTTGAAAATTCGCTCAGGAAAATAGAGCTTTTTGCCCTATGACTTCCAGTGCAGTAATTATATCAATACGAATTTCATACAATTAATGGAACTTATTATAGGCATTATTTAAGCTGCATCTGGTTGAAACGCAACGATAGGGTTGCCAGCTATTGTTGGTTTTGTATTTATTTGCAGTATCTTTATTAAGCGATTTTATCGTAAAATTTTCAAATGGTAATGATATTGTAGTGACAATAAAAAGCATATATTAAGTTTTCAGTTATATGAAAAATTTCGCGGCTGGTAACCCTAAATTTCTTTATACTCCTATAACTTTGAACGCAGTCATCGGATGGAGACCAAAAAAAGGTTCCCAGCACGAGTCGGTTGTGCTTTTTTTGGATCAATAAATGCTTATAGTTAGTTTTCACAATGAAAAGAAATAACCAATGTTTCAATTCCCAAAGTTCTGCAAATTTTTCGGATCGCAGCCCCGAATACCAACTTCAGTTACAGTGCTGCAGGCACTGAGCATCTTCTTCATTGATATTATATGAGATGCGGCTTTCAAAGTTTTGTGAAACAAGCAACTGAAAACGAATATAATTAACATGAATTTTGCTCTCATAACCTTTTAAATTCATGCCAGTGGTAATATCTGACACCTTTCCACCATATTAGTTATAATTCATTCTTGAGACCAAAGCAAAACGAGGCGTTTGAAACAATTTGGCTGTAATAAGCAGCTCGTGTGGTAGAGTATGCACTCAAAATCTGCACGATTCTTCTACTGTTCTTCGAACATTAGTGTTTTTAGTGGTTCAGGTGCGCTAGGGTTTTTTTGGCTTATGGCTGAAAATTTCGACCTCTCGGAGATTAATACATTTTGAAATTTCATTTGTTACTTAGCTCAATTGCTTAGTTAATATGGATGTTAACGAGAGTAGAAAAAGTTGGTACGTGTTCGAGTGAACATTTTAAGGGGGGAAAGACATGTCAAATCGAAAAAAATTGCTAATTTCAGATTGATTTAAAATATATATATTGTTCATTCAGAAAATGTTTAATATTAAATTTCAAAAACATGTAAATTCAATGATTAGATAATACTCTTTTGTAGATGTGGTATAAATTTGAGCCGGATCGGTTCAATATTTTTTGAAATATTTTGTACGGCAGTTGAAAGAGTACTACTTTGAGAAAAACGCGTTTAAAGTTGTCAAGCTTCACCGACCTGGGGTACGCCGCGCTGCCTATAACTGACTATAACTCGAGAACTAATACGAATATCGCTTCAAAACTTTTTTTGGTATATTTTAAGAGCATTTCAAACATTTTGATGTAATAAAAGGAAATCGATTTTTTTAGCAGTTACATGTATTTTTAGCAGGTACATGAAATGAAGAATGTAATGCTTGTTTGGATCAGATGAATAAAACAAACATGTTCACATGGAATTTCATAGGTGGTGAGTAAGTAGTTCACTACCTACGAGCTACTCCTTAGATCAAGGTCTGATCTTTAAGATCCAGATCTTGGATGAAGCGCTTAAACAATGGGGTTTGGGTGCTCTTTGGTACGGCGAATAGTAATTTTTCTTAGGTGAAGCAAATAAGGAGAGGCATTATTTTCGATTTTTGGTTTAGGTCACTATTCCAAAAATAGTGGACGTTGGCCTTATAATAAACGGAGGTGATATTTCAGAAGATAGGCTTTCGTATTTCGCCAGATTCTCAAGTTGGATTGAAGGGACCGAAAACCAGATAGAGGTACCGTAAGTGAGAATTGGTCTAATCAATTGCTTATAGGCAATAATTTTAGCACTAGTAGAGATAATGGAGTTAGGCTTGAAGATGCGGCCTATGAGGTGGTATGCGAAAACTGCCTTGTTACGGCTGGTCTGAATATGATGACTGCAGTTCCAGCGACGGTCGAGCTTTATGCCGAGGTATTTTATAGTCTCGGGTAGTTGCTTGTTCATTGATCATAATTTAACGTTTTTTGAGAGCTATTCTTTTCCTGAAATCTGTGTGATTGCCTCTGAAAAATATCAGCTCACTTTTGTTGGCATTTATCTGCAAGCTCCATTTCGCATAATATGCAACAATCTGTTTCGTGTACCTTTATAGCATCGCTGTTACAAAGTGCGGGTATATGCTGCGAGTGCGAGAAGAGGAGGTTATCTGCATATGGATTAATAGAAACACCTGTGCGAGAATCGTTTGAAGTTCCTGAAATATCTGCAGTGAAATTGTGGAATAAGATAGGACCGAGAATGGAGCCTTGAGGCACAACTGATTCAATTGCTAATTCGTCTGAGAAAGCCCCGTTTAATGTGATGAAAGCCTTTCTACCAGTTAGAAAATTATCAACAAATTTGATTAACTATGTTGGGAAACCAAAATTGATGAGTTTATACAAGAGTCCTGTAATCAGACAGGCACCCGAAACCCTCCTGTTTTAGATGCTTTCCTCAACTACGCTTTTTGTTATCAATAGCGCATCCACTGTTGAGTTTTTGGATTGGATTGCCGGGTATGATGTTGTTTTCATCTATGCTTTGATTGAGATGAGTTCTAATGCCCGCTTTCAGTAGTTTTCCCAAATTTTAGAGAAGAGAAAGCGGACGGGCGTTGAGGGCATCGCAGGATCCTGATATTTTTTTGCAACGCTTTCAAGCAGTGCAAAAATATCCCATTTTTAGGCAAGAGTTGAATAGAACGCAGAGGTGCTCAAAGAAGCAATTAGGGAGCCTTTTTAAGATAAAGTTGAATACTTTATCTTCTCCGGAAAATCTTTTGTGGGAGATTGTCGACACCAGGGTCAGAAGAGTTTCCTTATTTACGAAGGTACCGTGGCCTTACGAATTTATGGAATGTTTTGTAGGACAGAACCTAGAAAGAATCAACAATTGATTTTCTTGCCGAAAATTTCAGACAGAAGTCTTGGCGACGGAGGCGAAATTAGGATCAGAGCTATGCTTTTCGCCACGATAAATGAGAGAAAAGGCGGCAGCAATAGCATCTACATTTACCTTATCATCAGAGAGTGAATTGCCGTTAGAAGTGAAATGACGTCTTAGTTTTGTACGGCCTGTGTTTTTTTTTTTTGGTTTTCCTGAAACATATATCTACCAGGGATTATGTTCTGCAGAGGTTCTTCTAATTTCTTGTTTACATAGCTTGACCATGATGAGAATGTCTAAGCCCTTAATTTTCGGTATTGAAGTATCTGTGGTAGATTCTGTTAGAACATTGTCTAAAAGATTTCCGCCGATTATAGAGCTGAATGATGTCATGCGGTAAATTGCGGAAAGCGAAGTATGTGGATTCTCTCGGGATAGCTTAACTGTAAATGACCGAGGACGTGATGTGGTTAAGGTATTTCACAATTTTCTGCGACCGAAAATTTCGGGAGTAGTCAAGTCATAGGTTTTCAATTTAAATTGAAACATCCATTGCCAATTGTTCCTAGTTGATCTTACCGTATAGAATGAATAGTTCGAGGTCAACAGTTACCTCTGTCTAGGCCACGTTTTCGTTGAATGCATAATTGGATAAGCTGATGATCAGATTGTACCGAATTGTGGGAGAGAGCTATGGGACAAAAGAAAGAAGTCAATAGTGGATGAAGACTGACAAAAAGAAGATTCCTGAGGAATGATGGATTTGACAAGGCCTGGAATCTGCGTTGAACTTATGGCCACAACGTAAGGGTTGACAGTGGCATAGTCCCATGATTGCGACCGAGCATTGTAACCACCCCCCGTTGATGAACAACTGAAGTGAAGATGCTGTCGCTAGAATACAGTCGAGGTCCTGAACCAGCGCCGAACCACTAACCACATGATGGACATAAGTGCCCACAGATACTATGTGATCGTTCCCTAATTGGAAACTAATGCAAATCTCTTCCGTTGCTTTTATTCTTCGCTAATATCAGTGGAACGCATTAAACATATTCGAATTTTGAAAAAGTGGGGGAAATCACAAATGGTTCTAAAACTATTATTACTACAAAACATAACATTTTTTTACTGCTATTAGTTTTCTGCATTTGGAGGTTGCTGACTGCTACTTCGTATGGCTCATGTAGGATCGCCGACAGGCACATCGCACTCTTTACTTGCATGTAGTTTATTGCCAGAAAGTTTGCATTTGCAACACTGCATTACGTTCTTTTTTTCTAAGCGGTCCCACTGGTTCCATGGATGCAGTAAAAATTTGATACTAAAGTCAACTCTAGGGAAACTTCTCTAATTTCTTTGGCTCTTTCCGTGAGTGGACAGTGTAAAACTACTTCACGTTAAAAATTTGCTCTTCTCAGAGCCCTTTGAGCTCAGTAGAGACATCTTCCTCGTTATAGGAAGTGTGAACATCTTTCAGGAGGACTCTTGTCCTCTTAACGCTCTGTGGCGTGTAAGTGAATCAAAGTACATATTTTGCTTCCAAGATATGGAAAATTCGCTGATGCGACTCAAGACCCTTAGGGGAAAGAGTGGTTTTGTTGAGGTTAACTATCCTCGTCTCGAATTCGGGGACTTTTCCGCCATTCCCTGTACAAATTTTCTCAAGTGTTTTCCTGGAGCATTTAAGCTCTAGCTGATGGCACACTATGGGACGAATCCTGCCACTTTTTTTAGTGGCTTGGCCATGCGTGGTCAAAGACTTTCTTCCTGCAGGCTTCGGAGCCATTCGGCTTGGAGTTGGGAGAGAAGGTGGAGAACTAGAAGAACTAGCCCTTTTAACTACCCCAAAAAGTTCTAGTTAGTTCACCGAATCGGAAAACTTTTTGATTTTTAAAAAAATTTAAAATAATTTAATATCTTTGTTTGCAAAGTACACAGTTCCTATTCTACTGACACCAATTTCAGCAACCGCTCACCTGCTCTTTGCAAATCAAACGCGAAAGCTCGAAAACACAAACATAATTTATTTGAAAATTCAACCCAACCTCACTCTCTAAAAGTTACATTACAAGTGATCATATTTTTGCAAAAGCTTATAGTACAATTTGCTATACTAAGAAAACGTAGCACAACAACTGTATAAAAATCTCAATCAATATAATACATGAGTTATTAAATTTTGATATTACTATTGTGAATATATTCACTTGGCAGTGACTGACAAGTCACAAGTTATTAGCTACGTATACAATGTGGACTGATTTAGATTGAAACAGTGGAGAGTAAACGGGTTGCTTAAAGGTTTCGATTCCAAAGTTTCAATCTCAAGCCGCTTTGAATCCACTTTCAAACCACATTGGATGCGTAGCTATTGTGTACTTGCACTTCTCATCTTGATTTTATTTTGTTTTATGGGAATTTATCATTTATTTATCATATTTTTTCAATTATTAATCAATCATTATTAATTAATTATTTATTTCAATTTGCAAATTTCAGTTGTTTCTAATAGGTTAGGTTAGGTTAACGTGGCTGCCGATCTCCAGAGGCCTGACGACCAGCACACATAGGCACAGGAGAGGCCCGTTGTGATACCACAATATTTTAGTGACTCTCTTCTACTCACTAAAGTCAGGAAACCATTTGCTTCCTTTGAGAAACCGGACTATCCCCTTTAGCTTTACCAGGGACAGTTCCGTCAGGTTTGAGAGAAAGGGTGCACCAAGTGCCGCCAGTCTTCTCCTTGCCAAAGCCGGACACTGGCACATGAGGTGCATGCCGTCCTATAAGGCAGTGGCTCGTTAGAACGCCCACAGTGCAACGAAGGGCGCTTCGAGTTAAGCCTAAAAGCTGCCTGGTGCGATGCGCATCCATGGATACCCAGGACTGCCTTGCTATCACACAGGAAGATTCATCTGCCCAGGACTTCTTAGCGTCCTCAAGATATTTTTGCCTTATGGCCAGTTTGACCGATGTCATCGGTATACCTATTAAAAAGGAGCAAGAGACCTCAGGTAGCAAAGTTCCAAGCCTTGCTAGCTCATCGGCCTCACAATTGCCCTTAAAGCCCCTATGTCCAGGTACCCAAATCAATTGAACAACCGAATGTCTCGACATCTCCCTAAGAGATGCACGGCATTCAGCAACCATCTTGGACATTGTACAAGGACCAGCAAGGGACATAATAGCCGCTTGGCTATCTGTGAAAATACCAATATTGACCCCGAATATTCGATTACACAGAAGCCAGTCGACTGCCTGATAAATAGCCACCACCTCCGCCTGAAAGACACTACAGTGGTCTGGTAGACGGAGGGACAGCTTGAGATTCAGCTCATCTGAGTATATACCACTCCCGACTCTATTGTTTAGCTTTGAGCCGTCAGTGTACACATGGATAAGCCCATTATCAAGGGTGATACCATCACACCATTCCTCCCTGCATGGAATGCGAGTTGCAAACTCCAGATCCAGTATGCATTGTGGGGCGATGTAGTCAACAACCGCTGGTGCGGGTACTCCCTCGGCCAAGATCCTCGCATGACCGAACTCTGTCCTATTCCATGCTGAGATACAATTTAGTCTCACAGCAGCAAGATTAGCTTGCTGTGAGATCAGTAGGTTGGTTGGCAGCCAATGTAGCAGCACAAAGAGTGCCTTAGTAGGGGTGGAGCGGAGCGCTCCAGTTACCAGTAGTGCAGCCATTCTCCACACTTTTTCAAGCTGCCGTTTGCAGGTAGCCTTAAGAGCAGCCTGCCACCAGAACGCCACCCCAAACAACAGAATTGGTTCCACCACAGCAGTGTTAAGCCAAGCAACAGTACGAGGCTGCAATCCCCAACTCGCCCCTATGGCCCTTTTGCAGCAGTAAAGTGCGTTGAAAGCCTTCCGAGCTCTTTCTGCCACATTGTACGTCCATAGTAACTTCGAGTCAAGGATCAGCCCTAAGTATTTGACCTTCTGGCTCAAGTTTATGGAGACCCCATTCAATTTGGGTAACTCAAAATCAGGAACTTTGTACCTCCTTGTAAACAGCACTAGTTCCGTTTTATTGGGATTTACATTCAAGCCGCACTCATGACTCCAACGCGAAATTATGTCAAGAGAGTGATTTAACCTCTCCGATAGCGTAGATAAATACTTTCCCGACACTGAAACAGCTATGTCGTCTGCATAAGCAATCACTTTGCAGCCGGCACGGTCCAGCTTTCTTAGAAGAGTATTCACCGTGATATTTCTAATACTTAAATATAAATTGTACGTAGACGACAATGATGATATTTATTTATTTAACCAAACAAGGTAACAAAAACAATAAAAAATTCAAAAGTGTTTTCCTTAAGTTAAATTACAATAAAATTTCTAAATGTCAGCAGACTTTTTTGTCTGGTTGTTAATTCAATGTGGAAGTTATGAGGAAAGTAAAATAATTTGGTTTAAGAATTTAAAGCAATATATAATTTTTTTTTAATAAACGTTTAGAAATAGAAGAGGAATAGTAGTTTGAAAAATGTTTGAATATTTTGCAGCAACTATTTATTGTCTCCATAGATAGTGTGATGTTGCTGCACATTGAAGAGACGTGTTTGCCTAGTCTGTCTTACAGGATTATTGAAAGTGATTTTATTACGAAGATATTCTACGTTAACCAAACCCCTAACGACATCAAAGACGAGGCATGAGGATAATACCGCTCTCCTTGAAGAAAATGTCGCCAGATTCAAGAGATTAAGTCTGTGCCCATAAGTTGCAAGACTTTCAAAATCATGTGGACTATAGAAATTTCTCAAGGTAAAAAGTACGAACTGCTTTTGGACAGATTCCAGTTTATTGCTATGAATATCGAAAAAGGGATTCCAGACGATGCAAGCGTATTCGAGTAGAGGGCAAACTAAAGACATAAACAGAGACCTTGTAACCCAAACGTTCTTAAATTCTTTCGCACGTCTTTTAATGAATCGTAGCTGCTTGCTAGTTCTTGCAAGAACTCTGTCATACTGAAGATTGAAACGCAGTTTTTTATCCAGGACGACACCAAAATCCAAGACACTTTTAACATTTATACAGGTGATAATCGAAATTAAGAGTAGAGGTCTTGGGGGAAAAACTTATGGCATGGCATTTTTCAACGTTAAGAGTAAGTTTATTCGGCTCACACCAATGCACCAGTGACTGAAGTTTCAGCTGAAGAAAATTTACATCTGATTCCGACTGAATAGGGTGATATATTTTCAGATCATCTGCATAAAAAAGATGCGGAATGTCGTACAACACTTCCGACAGATCAGAAACAAAAACATTGAACATAAGCGGCCCTAGATGGCTACCTTTAGGTACCCCAGATGAGACGATAATTTTTTAGAAAGACGTCCTTGGAATTTAACATGTTGCTTTCGATCTCGAAGGTAACAATTTAACCAGTTTTGAAATGTCAAATTTTTGGAGTTTATGCTTTAAAATGCCATGGTCAACAAGTTCAAAAGCTTTACTGAAGTCAGTGTATATAGTATCGGTTTGATACCCTTTTTCCATGTTACAAAACACATTTGAGATTATTATCATTAGTTTGGAGGTAGTAGACCGGCCTTTGCTGAAGCCATGTTTAGGAGAGGATCAATAACAATTGTAAGTTTGTCACAAACAATTTTTTCAAACAGCTTAGGTATAGCTGACAAAATGGCGATGCCTCTATAATTTTCTACTGAGCGTTTATCACCACTATTAAGAATCGGCGTAATATGGGCTGATTTGAAAACGTACTATTTACACTTACACCTGTGTGCAAAATAATAGCAGTGCACACTCGAAGCGTTATATTTTTGAAATTACAACATAAATTTCGATTGCATACTAGAGCCATCTGTTTATGATCGATGGCAATAATTTCCCAGATGTTTTACATAACCCATCTTGTTGAAACGTCAACAAAGATCTGGGGAATAACCTAATTTTCGGGGACAAGGTGTCATTTGAATGTGCAAAATAATAGCAGCGTAGGTAAACCAAAGTCGTTTTCAGGGAAAAAGTTTGTTTCAATTTTCCAGATAGCATACGGTAAGGGCAAAGAAGGTTGACAGTTTTCAAATGTTTCGTTATTTTTAGCATAAAATAGACCATTGAGGAATAATGGGCCGCTCCAAACATTGCAGTGCCGAACAAAGAGATTTAATCAAAAAAATGCTTTTGGATAGCAAAACCTACAAATTTATTGAGCAAACACTTGGCTGCTCTAGTAAAATGGTCTCGAATGCAAAAAAGTGGGTGGAAAATCCTGAAACTCGTGGAAGAAAAAAGAAACTCAGCACGAGAGATGCCAAAAATGTTGTTCGGCTTGTACGAAAAGACCCTTTTTTGACATCAACGAGTATAAAACAGGAACTCAAGTTGGATGTCAACACTTGTACAATCAGAAGAACCCTTATCAACGCCAAATTAAAAGGAAGAAGTCCGAGGAAAGCACCCTTTCTAAAAGACAGACACGTTCGAGACAGGTTAAAATTTGCACGAGACCATAAGGATTGGCCTGGTTCCAAATGGAGGAATATCCTTTGGACTCATGAATCAAAAGTTGTATTATTTGGCTGTCCAGGAAGGAGACAATACATAAAAAGACCGCCAAATGCTTCTCATGATACACGGTATACCACGAAGACAGTTAAACATGGAGGGGCAAAGATCAATGTTTGGAGCTCGTTTTCATTTTACGGCCTTGGCCCCATATTTTGGATCAAACCCACGACGGATGCCAAAATTTACGTAGACATAATGGAAAATGTTATGTTACCCTTTGCGGAAGAAAATATGCCCCTGAAATGGCTCCTTATGCAAGATAACGATCCTAAAAACACCAGCCGCTTAGCCAAGACTTGGTTGTCGACCAACAGAATAGAAGTTATGGACTGGCCCGCTCACTCTCCCGACCTCAACCCCATAGAGAACTTATGGACTGATGTTAAGCAGGCGGTTTTTCAAGCAAAGCCGAAAACAGTGAAAGATTTTTGGCGGGTAGTGGAGTCTACATGGAATTCTATTACCACGGAACGATGTCAAAGTTTAATAGAGTCAATACCACGTCGATGTGCTAACGTAATAGCCAACAAGGGCTATGCAATAAACTATTAATTTAGAAGTTTAATATTTCTATTTTTTCCCTATGAAATATATGTTTTTGCATCATTATTGGTTATAAGTTGAAAAACTGCTGTTTTTTGCACAGCCCATTTCAAACATGTTTATCAAAATTATGAAATTTGAGGCAAAGTGCACCTTAAAGCACTTTTTTGTCTTTGCTATATTTGTATTGCCACATTTATGAATACATTTTATATTGTTCCCTACAACGAAACTGGTTGTTTTTGAAAATTTAATCAAATTTATCGGCACTGCTATTGTTTTGCACACAGGTGTATAATGAGTTTCTGAACTTGTTAAGTTTCATTAAACTACCCTCTTTAATGACATACCGACACATTTCGCGAACTTAATACGTACATACATCTTTGCTTAAAAAATGAATGATGACCATATTTCTCTTCATTCCAAGTTTTTTGTTACTCCTGCAGCTAGTGGGCAATGAAGGCTACGTAGCCGCTATTCAGGCTATCCAAAATTATAAGTATTGAAGAATCAAAACGGCGATATACTTTAACTGAATATACGAAAAAATATTTTCATGTCTCATTGTACCAGATTTCATAATACCACAGAAATAATCTTTATCTAAATGCCACTGATGCTAGTTCCTTTTCTCGGTAGTCTACTAGTACCTGCATCATCGACAAATCTATTCGTATATCCTGAGGCTTTATATTAGCGGCGAATCGAAATGCTGCCATTAAATCGATATCAGTTTCATCCACCGATGATGACAGTAATGCCATTTCACATCCAGGTGCAGTTCAATCAGTCGTCGAGCTGATCGCGTTGGTCAATTAATAGTCGAACCAAGCAGGGGATCGGACGATTGTGCACGATAACCACTGATCGCTACGTTATCTAACCCAAGAACGAGCATTAAGCCATCTCGCCCACCGTCCCGACTGCGATACCATCTTGAAACGAAATGCCGCGGCGGTTCATCGAATTAATTATAATATTCGCATGCATATTCAAATTCGAGAAATGGGGTAATCCGTTAAATTATGCAGCGCGTTTATTCTACTCCCACGGACTTTTTTAAAATGCTCTTGTTGTTAACTCCATCCGGCCACTCCGATTCACAAATCTCTCGAGGTTCTGGTTTTTAGGTTGATTGTGGCGACCCATTGCGCGCAGCTCTGCCCAAGCCAGGCCCGGGCTTGATGGTCGGAAAGACCCAGATTCAAGTCCAAGTCAACGGTCCTCATATTAGTTTCTTAATTAGTAAAATTAATTAGGTAGAGTCTTCTCGGTCGAATGATGGCAGCTGGGGGCCATTCGTGCAATCGGATGGATGTGAGCTGAAATCGATCCAAGCAGCCGATCGACGAAAAATCGAGAGAAAGAGAGAGAGATAGAGAGAGAGAGAGAGAGAGAGAGAGAAAAAACGCCCGATCAGCGACCATCATCTCAGATTAATTTATGCGCGAGGTATGCAAATGGGCCGGGAATGTAGATTTCGATGATGCCGACAGTCCGCTTGACCCGCAACACGTTTTCGTCTACTTTCTTGCGTCGTGCAGGTTGTTTTCATTTAATTAGCATTTTATTACCGGCCGAGAACATTAATACTACATTTTCGCTTAATCGAAGGCGATTAGCTCATCGATTTCGTCGTGGGCAGCATTCGAGCCGATTTAATAAAATCTCGAAGCAATGACGACCAGATGACAGGCTTAATGTCCAAGAATATTTTATTCGCAACTAATTTCGGGCAATTCGAACGGACATCGAACAGATTTTAGGCAAGATTGCAATATGGTACCTTCAGTGAATACATTAAGCTGCTTTTCATTTGAAGCTGCTATGCAGTGAATGCATTCACGCTGCAGCCACATGTGCGTAGCCAGTTAATTCGATTTTCAGATTTTGCTATTAGCTCCTTTGGGCCGACATCTTCAAACTTTCGCCCGAAAAAGTTCAAACCCATAATCAAATGAAGACTATCATTTTAATGACGTCGACGACGAATACCTTCGAGCCTCACGCATCTTCATCCCGTGAACACTGAAGGGACCGTGCCTAATCGATTCTGGAACCAAGCTTATATGCTGCGCTATGCTCAAATCACAGTTACGTACGACCGTAGCGTATAGCATAAAAATTAAAGAGTTTTTGTTCGTTTTCGGATTAGGCATGGATGGAAGAGTCTGGTCGTAATTTCAGTCTTTATGTCAGTTGCCCGGATTCCTTTTCTCCGGACTTGTGTTTTAGATCGATCGCTTGGCCGGCTCGGTTGGTGCAAAGGCGCTGGATTTCCCTTCCCGCCAAGCTGTAAAATTAGTACTGCAGCACAACAACGCTAATATAATAGCAACAAGATACAACCAGACAAGGTGAGGCAGGGCAGGGCAAGGCAAGCGGCACGCTACTACACGCTGAGGTGAGAATCAAAGACGCGATTGTTCTGACCCTATCATTAGCGGTGCGAGCGTATTACGGACTATCATTTGGATGCTTCATTTTCTCCGTTCGATCCAGATGAACCAGGCAACTGTCCTGTGGACTTTGGTGTTGTCTGTCTGTTCTTTGGTGTGCTGGATGAGCGTTTCTTTTCGGACCATTGTGCTTTGGTTCGACGGCCACAAAAACCAAATGGGCCTGCCTATGAGCCCCCGGGTAAAAAAAAAACCCAGAACAGTGAACAGCCTGGCTTGGCCTGCCCTGCACGAATCGCAGAATGGATCCGTAAATGGCATGCGAAGATAATTCTTTTGAATGTGAAGCATACGTGCATGAATACCTCAGCAGCAAATCCACGGGCCTATCGAATTGGACGTTCTGTTGTTGGCTAGTAGTTGCTTGATGAGGTTTATCAGAGCTGAAATATGTAACGTGAGACAAGGGTGAAGTGTAATTTTTTGGCCCTTAAAAATTTGTATGCCAACTTTCTCTTCTGTTGGGAATTTGGATTTAAGTACATTGCAACTCACGTTAAGGACATTTCCTTTGAAGGAGAATATTTCTAGAATATGGTGTAGTAAAAGTAAAGTAATCTCACGACAACCCTTGTACGGGTCTAGTGGTTGAAGCTAGTAGAGAGCTTCATTACAATTTTTCAATCATTGTGAATAGGAGTGCGGAGTGATTAGTTCCACGACTCACTTTACCCCTGATTTAAATCAAGTAAGTGAACTGAAAACTAGGTGCGCGGGCCCTCGTCCGAACCTGGATTTGAACCAGGGACCCCACACGCAAGAAGCCAGTGCTCTACCCACTTGGCTACTCAAGCTTCAGAATATGATGTAGTACACTTTGATAATCAAACGAAAAGCTCGACCACTCAAATTATCCTCATACTAGCAAAGCTGCCAGTTGCTTCATCTCCACGCTTTTGACTCAAATTCAGGACCCTTTCGAGCCATCCTCACACCATATTCCAACACTGGCTTTCACCCCACACTACACTACATTCTTCACAATAACAAAACAATCTTATGTTTTGAAAAGGCAATGTCTTGAAGGCCGAAGAAAAGCCATTCGAAATACAACAACTGTTACGTAGCGAAATGTACGGACTTGTACGGCTGAAGATGAACATGGCGAAAACAGACGTAAACGAACTAAATTCCGAATTATCGACATGTAGGTCTGTATCTACGTACATACCTGACTCACTCCACAAACAACATACACGTCTAGATACATTCTGTATTGTACGTACGCAGCACATCAAACCTTTTTGTATCAAGAGGCAACAACAATACGACGCGCAAAAGGTGGAAGGTGCACAAACAGCGATGATCATTACATTTAATTATGGTGTCGAACAAAAGCGAACGATCATCATAAGCGGCATGCAATTGAAATTAGGATTATTAACTGTGTCCGGATGAAAATTTTTATTAAATTGACTGAATGATCCGAATGCTATGGTGGAATGGAAAGTTCATGAGAACAGACATGGGTGAATTGTCAGTTTGGGCATCGAGCTAGCGAGACGCAGATACTAGTGGAACAAATTCAATAAATGAATTTTGATAGAATGAGAAAAACTTACACGAGTAGCCTAGTTTTGAGAAAAGCTGTTGTATTGTGTATCGCTCTAGTTTGGCAAATATTTTAGGTAATGTGAAGTTTTATGATTGATTAGTGCCAAAAGTGCGCTACACTTAGCGGAATATTTATAAAGGCACTTACGTTTTCTTCATTTCTATGGAAAAAAATTAAGTTTGCAATGTTACGAACATCACGTTTTACTGCGTTGCAGCGTGCTTTAACTATCTAACGGATAAACACGTCTTGATATTCACTGTTTCCATTGAGAAATAGAATTACCTTTGTCAGTACTGTCATTTAATACGAAATAAATATAAAGGCACGTCAATAAACATTTATTTTTAGTCGATCGATTTGTGTTTAGATGATCAGAAAAGCAATAACGCGAGAGTACTTGTTTTCTAAATGCATGATACAAATTTCATTGCAATCTCAAATATTATTTATTGGGTACTTTCCATCGTATTGGAAACCCTCCTACGTGACACCAATATTCAAAAATGGCCATAGAAGATCAACTCAAAATGATCGAGGTATTGCCATTTTATCCATTATTCCTTTGAAAAAATCATATGTGGTAAACTATCCACTCTGGTCGATTCTCGACTTAACGAACAGCAGCATGGTTTTAAGAAAGGTCGTTCTACCACTACAAACCTAATGGTGCTGGTTTCCCATGTTCTTTGTAAAATGGAGAAAGGTGATCGATCAAATTGACGCAGTCTACGCTGACTTTAGCAAAGGGTTTGACCGTGTTGACCTTTCTATTTTGATTTTCAAGCTGCAGCGATTCAAAATTGCCGTATATCTACTAAAATGGCTTAACTCATACCCCTACAACCTCTTACAACATATAAAATTCCAAGGGCTTATCTCTAAAAATGCAGGTGTACCTCAAGGTAGCCATCTTGGCCCTTTGCTTTTTAACATTATGCTTTTCAACGTTTACATGACTTGGAGCATGGGAAATGCTGCAAGGGTCATATGTTATAATTTCATGACTGGCCAATGAACATCACTTGCAGAAATAAGGGGAAAAGAACTTGCGAGCATACATCGGCTATGGGTCGTCTGCTATATAAAGCGGAAAGATGGAAATTTCGGAGCATTTCAAATCATCACAGGTAAGTAAAATGTATGAAAAACAAGAGTACCAATTCCCCCTAGTAGCAAAGAGCATGCGCTATTGGAATTTCCAACGAGCGTCACAATCACTCAGTATGCAAAAACCACACATGCAGAGATCAGTTGATCGCCTGCACATCTAACTACAACCTATACCGCAGCGATAGATAGACAGGTAGAGGGGAGGCACTGCAATCCTGGTGAAAAGAGGCATCAATCATATCCACATCCAAACTCTAATCCAGCAGCACATCCAAGTGACCGTCATCAAAGTGCACACATATTCTTTCGAGCTAGTGGCGATATCTACGTACATCCCCCCTACACTCAGAAAAATTTCACCGCTTAACACTTTTTAGAATCACTTTAAATCAAAAGTTGAAATCACTTTGAAATAAAAAGCGAATCTTATTTGAATTCCACTTTATTATAAAAATTTTATTCTCAAATCAAAATTTTTCATCATTGAATTAAAAAGAAAACGTATATGGCGCCAAATCATATTTGAAAATTTTTGATTCAAACATTTTCAAATATGATTTGGCTCCAGTGATTTCAACTTTTGATTTAAATTTGATTCTATTAAATTACATTTTTCTGAGTGTAGGAATACCAACTATGGCCCGAATCTAATCAAATAATTCGAACACGAATGTCCTGTGTTTCTTGCGGGAGACTTAAACGACTATCATCGCCACTGAGGGGACGCGAAAAGCAGCCAAGCTGGCATCGAGCTTCAAAGGTTCATCATGGAAAAATACATAATCCTGCATCTTCCCGACAAACCCACGCAATTTGGCCCAGTACTTAGTAATGTCCTAGACGTAGAGCTGTCGCAACACTTCCATCATAATCAGCGACTGACTGTCCTCGATGAACTTCCATCCGACCACAAGCCGGTATTATTTATCATTAAAAAAGTCTTCATTGACGAGCCTCTGTGAATGATGAAGAGAACAAATTGGAATCTTTCCGGGACGCAATGGTGAATGAACATTCCTAAGAAACACTCGAACAGTGGCATACTCGTAAATAGAGTAATAGAAACTCTAGCAGCCAAAATAAGCAGGCAAAAGAGAACGATACGCTTCAAACTCTGATAAAGAGGACGAACCTTTACGTCCTCCCAAGTGGTCTAGCAGTGTTCAGAAACATAAGAAGAGAACCAAAAAAGTAAGTAGAGACAAAGCTCAGGTAATTTAGTTTTTTTAAAGCATCATAGTAATTTTTTTGACTGTTACAACATAATAAGACAGATTTTAAAATCTCGCAGTTTTAAAGCTTCCTTTGGTGAGTTTGTATTGTGATATGTAGCAAATAGCGTAAAATAAGACGTGGGAAGATAGTTTCTGTTGTGAAAATGGGCCGAAGAAAAAAATTATGGAAGAGAAAAAAATATTACATTTATTAAATAGTGTGACAAAATTCGTTATATTTATTAAAAGGAGTCGATGTGTAGGGATGAATCTTTCCAGAGATAACTACAAATAGGGTCAAACACCTCAAATTGAAGAAAATTAAAAAACGACCTCCGCTAACTGCAAAGAAGAGGGAATCCAGTTTGCACATTAAATGCAAAAAAGCGATGATGAAAAGTAATTTGTACTGACGAAAAACGTTTTTGCCTGGATGGACCTTTCCATGCCTTTAGAAAAAATATTAGGCGTGAAATAGGCGGAGGCGGAATTATGGTTTGGGCTGTTGCGTAAAGGAAAAACAGAATTTGCGTAAAGGAAAAACAGACATTAGGCTTATTTTGGGTAAAATGAAAAGCAGAGATTATATTAAAATTATAAAGGAGGAGATTCAGTAAATTGGAGGCAGATTTTCTGGTGAACATTTTCTTCCTCAGAATGATATAGCGGCCTTATATAGCCCAAACATCGTAAGGGAATATTTCACTAAGCATAATATAAATGTGTTCCCATGGCCATCTAGAGCGCCAGATCTTAATATAGTTGTCTGGAGTTAACTAGCACATAGGTACTGTTTACCGTGGCGGAAAGCAATACCAGACGCTGAGCGACATAGTTGCTTGGAACTCACTTCCGCAAAGACATATTACTGCTATAAAACATACTAAAACACTACCAAGGAGAATGCTACAAGTGATAGAAAGTAAAAGATAAAGTCCATTATTATTTGTAAAAATTAAAAACAACTATGCACAAAGATATCCATTGTTGTGTTGTAGCAGTCATTTATCAAGCATCTTAAAAGAACTCATCAAGGAGTAATTGAGGAAATACCTTTACTAAGTTCAGTCATGCAGGTACCTAATTGGCCTATTCTGTTACTTACAGTTTATGAAAACTTCGAAAAATTGAGGGGTGTCTTATAATTTTGCAGTGGAGAGCAGTTCGCTTCTAGACGAAGTCTTCTTCTTCATATGCGAACCATAGCAAAAGACGAAGTAGCTGTTGTAAACCCTATTAATACCCCCCTAAAATACAACCCACTAAAACCAACATTAAAAATATATGAAGACGTTCAATTTCCTTGCTCTTGCAAACAATAATTCTCAAAATGATCGCCATGGCAGTCAGCCTGTCAAATTAGCATGGAACATGTTTGGTGGTACATACCTCCAAAATCTCCATACTTTCTCCGATCACCTTCGAAAATCAGCCTTTTTAGCGATTCCTATGCGTTCAAGTGTTTTCCAATTATTCACATTAACACTATCACTATGTTATTAGCACTTAGCACTACTTATCTTGCTGATCTGGTAGTTTATCTTGAAACTACCCTATCCTCAGGAATGAATCCGCCAGCAGCCCCCGAGTGGCATTAGTTCGCGTTCCGAGCGAAATTCACCCAATTTAAGAACGAAAACAATACCTTACAAAACTAAACAGTTATATAATATGTGTATACATATTTATCTATCTTACTGTTTTGTTTTCAAATGCAATATATTCACAAAGCGTAAAGTTGCGAATAAATTGAGATGCGTGGACATTTGTATGCCGCGAAAAACGCAAGAAACTCAATATAACCTAAACATCATACCACCAGCTCTTTGCACTCTGCTGCTGTATGAACGTACACGAACAGCAACTACAACAATAACATCTACTACCACGACGAACTGAAAAAAAACAAAATAACGACCGGCAAAAAACAGTCTGAATGAAGACTAGAGCCAAGAGAGCAAGAGGAGTGAAGAACGGTTTGCGGCTCGGCTATCTTTTCAGAAGACTCGTATTCGTATAGAGAGTTGTATAGTGTATTGAACGTGGATAAAAAACAGCGAAACAAATGAAAAGCGATCGGCACGAACGTACACCACATCGGCCAGGCCAGGCCGGCAAGTCTGCTGTGAAGTCGGCCGGTTCTTTTTGACGGTGCGGCGGCGGCGTACTTCTTTCAAAACGCGATACTACGTCAAGTCAGTCTATCTTTGGACGGTACTCGAATTGGTTGTAGATACTTTGGTCTCTTCCTCGGTTGTTAATCTTGTTATTTACGTGCGACGAAATATCGGAGATTTTCACGTAAAAATTCTAAGTGTTTTAAATATTTTGCGAGAGATATATCGAGACTATCATGTGCTAATTTGGTGTTTCTTCGCTAGCAGATATATGTAGATAATAACAAAACAATGGTTCTTTAGGATTGTACTATTTTATGAATTTATATTCTGAAGAAATAAAAAGTACATAAGTTTCTGTGTGCATAAAATAAAGAATTGAAAATGCGGTCCTTGAAACCAACCTTGTTTCCATCGTTGTGTATTGTGTTTGTAAACCTCGTTTTGTTGTTGAAAGTGGATCCTGTGCATGGATTACAATGTCAGTGGATATCAACACCGCTATGCCAGGGACTGGGATATAATATGACTGCAATGCCCAATTTAGCCGGTCATAATACCCAAGAGGAAGCCGAAGCTGTGGTAAGTTAATATTCTGGAATAGATTGAATTTTATCATGACTATGTCCTGTTTGGTGCCATTTTCCCAATTCAATTACAAAACATTTTTAAATTTCTTATTTTCTTGCGGATATAAATACATACATATTTTACTTCGGAAAAACCTAAGTCTGAAAAGATGCTGATCAGTAAATATGTGCCTTTGCACAGATTCGCCGTGGTTCAAAATATTGAGATATAAACCTGAATGTAAGATTTATGGCTTTAACAAGGACTAAGCTCCAAACTTTGTACATTTTTAGTTCCGCAAATAAACTGGCTTAATTAACAACCCCAAGTGAATTTACTTAGAAGCAAACTTACAAGACTTGTGTTCATAAACTTTGAATGTTTTCGGGTAAAAAAGTAACCGTGGACTTTGATTTTAACAAGATTTAAATGATAAATATTCTTAGGTCAACTAATACGCGTTGGATGCCATACTTTATTATAGGATTAATGGGTAAGCTAAATGTAGAGATGACAATTACGATCAGAGAGTTTCATTCTTAAATAATAAAATAAGAATATCAGGTCCAAGGAATATTCAAGATGTTCAAGGAATATTCACATTCTTTCGAATATACCTGTACAACAATTCTGTGCAATATTCAATAATATGAGGAATTTTCATCCCTCAAACTAAATGTCAAATGTTTCTTTATCAAAGCTATTTGCATCCCATTCTTTTAAACTATTTGTAAATATTGCTTTGTTATACATGATAAATAATACATGCCTTGTTTGATAGAGAAATAAAAAATTATTTAAGCCTTTTACAGCTGCGCAAAATATTTCCTCGGTATCTTTAAAAAAAACAGCTGTCTTTGCAATAATAAAGCATTTGTTTTGTAGTATTCGTGTGCTCTGATCATAAAAACGGGAATAAGTTGGACCCAACTCATATTAAGAAATAAGTTTTGATTAAGAAATAAACTTATGAGGTTTTTTTTATTTAAAAAACAATGAAAATGATTATTAGGTTAATATTTTCTGATTATTCTGTTAAGGATAACCTTTCGTCAAAGCAGTCCTTCAAATAGTTCGGTAGTAGAGATACAAAATAAGCGAAATTTTTGCTATGAAATTACCCTCATTGTTACGCTTGGCTTAAGCTTTTAAACATGCCGATGAAAAAGAGTATAGTGACATGCAACAATATTCAATGCTACTGATTATATTAGTGACATGGAAAAATCTTTGAATTCCATTAAATTTTTCAGAAATTCGTTCTTTCTAAGAGTAAGCAAGCTTACAGGAGGGCGAGTTGTTGCTGTAAGCTTCTTAATGTTAAGAGCCAATATTATTTAGGACAGTGACCCTTTTCTATTAGACTAAATTCTTGAGCAGCCAATATAGCAACAATGTATGCGGCCAGGACACTATTGAATAAAATTCTTTGTGTCCGCTTTGGGCGGGAAGATTTAACTCTAGAAAAGAAAATTTTCTACGAGTTCAACTGTGAACCTACAAAAATATCATAATCGAGGCCATGAACAACTTTTGTCGATTGGCTTGCCCTCCTCGACAGCAGAGGCGGAAAAGTAAACAAAACCCTTTTAGCTATGGTGGCCTGCTAACCGATAAAGCTGACGTTTGTGCTGAATATTCTGAAGGTGCTTGTAAGATGCCACGCTCATACTAAGACAGGCAGCTCTGGTTTCTTTCTACGACAATGCAAAGGCAAAGGGGCTACCCTATTATGCTATAGTACAGCGAAAGGAAAGTTGAGCAAAGGGATGGAGGAAGAGCTGAGTTTCCAAAGGATAGCGGATTACAATTCGGTTAAAATCTGTCACTAGTCGTCAGCAAGTGGTAGGCTATTCCACAATCGTCTTGACCTAGATAAAAAAGAATCGTGAAATTTAACGGTACGACTAGCACTGACCGACAGAGTATAAGAGTAGGAGGTGCCCTAAAGAGGATCGGACGCGATTTTTCCTTAGATCCAACAAGAGATAAGCGATCCACATTACGTCGATGCTCAAGAGAGTCAATACGTGAAGAAATGTTTTCAGTGTAAACAGGCTTGAAAGTTTTACTTAGGACTTTGTCTAGTTCCGCTTCAGCAGAGCTACCTGCTCCATATGCGATATTTCTAATGCAGTAGTGATTTCTAGCCTTTCTGAAGGAAACAAGCATTTTCCGGTATTCGACATAATTTGAAAATTTGGACCGTCCTGTAAAGTTTGGTGGAGATGCTAAAACTTAATAGGTTTAGCGAAGGTGATTCCGAAATACCTACGCCATTAACGAAAATAGTGTGGCTTACAGGAGGAGGCTAATGGTGGAGTGAAAGCAGTCAGCATTGGGTTTTGGATGCATTAAACACAATATGGTTTGCTGAGCTCCAAGTGACAATGCTTAACAGATCACTATTTAACGAGGTTTAGCATGAAATGAAAAGTAGCGTTCACGCGAGAGTCGGCCACTCTATTAAAAGAATTTGCGAACACAGGCACAGGATTTGAGTCCATATAGAGCAACTTCGAAGGAACGATCTATAGTGAAACTTTTAATCCACTTTATAAGAACGAGATGAAGATCAAATGCACGAAGTTTGGCTAATAGAGCTGAGTGCCAGACTCTGACAAAGATCTTTGGAATATCAAGAAATGTTACTATTGCTTCCCCAAATTTATGGAGACGTCGGTTCCATCTCTTAGTGAGTAAGCAAGTCCTCAGTGAAACGCCTAGAACAGAAACTATATTTATGGTCGTTGATAAAATGGTTAGACTTAGGATAGTTTTTTTTTCTATGATAATGCCAAAGCTCAGGGGATTGCCCTTTGAAGCGAATGCTTAGCAATGGCGGTAGGGAGACACATATGGAAGAAGCCGATATCAATTATTCCATGATTCTTTTTTTTAAATGCCACATTTATTTCTTATTTTCTAAAGCGATAGTGTGATGCCAATTTAGCTACATTGTAGCTAGATTTAGCTAAAAAAAAAACCGGTTTTGCTATCTGTTTCCGAAAATCTAGCTACAAAAGCTTTAAAAGCTTTAAAAAAGTTGACATCACTGTTTATGCCTAGTCACTGCTATTAAAGCTTTAATGTGGCACTTAATTAATGGAGCTCTGGTGTTATGCCCAGTCGCCGACTGTTAAGACAACACAAAACGAACAAATACAGCCATGGGCACGGCGGGATTCGAACCCGCGGGCAGTAGATCGCTGCTTCGGACTGACGCGTTAGCGAGCTAAGCTACCGACCCCCATTTTGAATTTAGAAGCTATTCAAATACCTTAGAAACAAAATGAGTGCAGTTTATCACAGGCCTCCCCTTTTTCAATTGATCACAGGCCTCCCCTTTTTCAGGTAGATTTTCAATAACTGTCTCGTGCGAAAAAAATAAAGGCCCTTCTTTCAAAGCGCTCATTGGAGGGCTAGGAAGTGACTAAGGTGGCAAGTAGGAGCTAATAGCAAAAATCTTAGCAAATACGTTAGTTTTATCCAATGACTTTGTAAATAAGTAGCCCCTATGAAGCAGAAAACCAGAGAAGCTGTCTCTAACAAGTAACCAGAAACTTTTGCTTCCTTTTGCTTCGTAAATAGCTTATATGTAGATTCAGAATGCCGCCTCTTTACTGTGAGTGGCCTCTTGGCATTCTTAACCGAAACCATAAAGTGATGGTTGGTTTAGTACTGTTGAAGCCATGCGGGGTAAAGGAAAAATTTCACGTCATAAGTTGTCGGTTATGGTGGAAGTTATACATTTGAAGTTCTTTGCTGCAAAGCAATAGAACCATTCAAACTCTCTGATATTTTGATGGGAATCTGATTATTGTTAGTCAGAGAATAGCTGTAAAACTGGACCGAGATTAAATTGTAGTCCGACTTACTACGGAATGCACAAACCCCTTGAACCCCTCTTCTAGAACTGAAGAAATTGAAGGATGTGAATAAAGTAACAGAGAGATCCTGCCAATGGACATTTTGTTTTCGGTTGAAACCAGAAAGATACAGTGCGTTACGAGGTTTTGGCTCAGTGATGCGCACTATGTTTGACACTTGTCACCGGCTAGCGCTTTTAGAGAAAATTTAAACGGTTTGGTCTTGATATGACGATTCGCCTCAACCGGAGTCGAAAGTAGACATTCTTTAGAGAAAGTATATGTTCTCAGTTTGGTGCGGTTTTAAAGGTGTAATTTTTGAGGTCTTACCAAAGAATCAAACCATAAAATTGGATCTAAACTTTCTTCAGCTGGCCTCTTTGAACGGATCCAGCTAACGCCAATCGCTCATCACGACAACGCGAGACCATACACAAGTTTGGGCACTAGCCAGAATCTACTGGAGTTTTGATGGGACGTGTTACCGTACCGAGCATACTCACCTGACATTAAACCCTCAGAATTCCATTTGTTTCGTGTTTTGCGAAATTTTTGTGCCATATGACGTTGAAAGCTTGCAAATCAATACCTTTTGCTCAGTAAAATGGGGCAGTGAATCAACACTTTGTTCAGTATTTTGCCGTTAAATAAAAAGTCCTTCTATGAGTAAGAATTTAAGAATCAGATCACTAAGAAAAAGTGAAACGTTATCGAACAGGACAGACGTTATCGAGCACAAATTATATGAATGACGGTGGGAAAAAAATGCGTCATGTTTATTTTCAGAAAAAGTGCAGACAGACCGAATGAATGCTTAGTGACCAACAGAAGCCAGTTAATGTAGTGTACAAATTTTGCAAAGGCTTGCAATTCTGTTGTTGTTCTTCTTGTAATGCTCGAAGGCTATGGGGTATCGGACCTTTTCTTATCCTAGTTCTCATCGTCTGTTTCTGGTCGCAGCTCTGTTGTATCTGTGATTTCTCCTTCCGCTATCACATACTGCTCTCTTTCTAGAGTTCATCGAGGTTCGATACTAGGTCCTTTGTTATTCCTGGTATTAAGCAATGATATCCATTCCTTGGTTCATTCTTCCTGTCTTCTATTTGCTGAGTATTCAGAGTAATTGAATCGCCTGATCATTGTCGTTTTTTGCATTTACCGTTATACAGATTGGTCCTTTATCGCTAAATTTCTTTCAATTTAGACTGCAAATCAAAGCCTTAATTTTAAATGGTCTTTTTTACGTGATTATTTGTCACTTAATCTTCTGTAGAGCCGTTATTGCATTTTTGTCGTTAATTTTAAATATATTATACTTTATTATTGCTGTATTGCTATCTTAATTCATCTTGTTTGATTTTGAGTAATTTAAATTTAAATCTTCATGAACTATCTATTGGCTTTTCTCATTTTTTCTAACCCATTCTATTTTTGCAATTGGACTCGAGCCTTTTAAAATGTAAATAAATAAACAATTATGTTGGGAAATCCTCAAACCACAAAGCCCTCCCAACACGTGTCACTTAGCTTTAATATGAATAACGTCATAGTGCAAACACAATATAAATGAAACCATACCCACTCTCTTTCCTATAAAACATGAAATCAAATCATCTGCTAATTAGCTAGGCTCTATAGTACTAAGCATAGCAAATCTGTGAAATCATGCGTCAATCCACTCGACGCAATAAATCCACGAAATGAATCCCATATTTTAATATTACCCAAATTTCTTCTCATTTCAATCACAGTCTCAATTCGAAGCTTTTCATGTCGGTCTCAATGCAACTCAATCATCCAATACATCAACAACAACAATAACAATAATTCCAACGACTTTCCGTCAAGATCACCGTACCCATTCAATTCGAATCGAATAGTGGTGAATTAAGATTTTTCTTCATTGAATAGAAAAATTTACGAAACGACTACAATAGTAATCACGCTCGCTCTCTCGTCCCAGCCACTTTGTGTGCACGATCCGGCCGATTGTACAAAAGACGCAAACTGGCTGCAAGAAATTCAATCTACGTCATAGCACACCGTTACCTTGACCAGTGTGAATACAAGTTCAATTACAATTTCCATAATCAACTATTCACCCGAATCGACATTAAGGATTGTTCAAGTGCCGGTAAAAAGCCAAGTCGAAAAGCATCAAGTGTGCCTGGTCAAGACGGCGGTCGAGACAATGCAATCAGTGGTTTCTTTGTCAACTGGGAGGGACGGCGGAAATCCAGTCGATCGAAATCAATGCAGATGGAGCGATTTCACTCAATACTCCGATTGACTGACGAACTAAGGTCGGATCTGTCAGTTGGACCCAGTCCTGACTGAATTCACACCACAACCGTTGAATAGACTAGTGAGTTCTTTGAGAATGCGTGGACTCTTCGTGCTTGAATTCCAAGAATGAATATCCTAAATCTCCGTGGCAGTTTTTTTCTGATATGCTCCATAATCATTGTCCACGCATCAAAGCCCGAACTCTGAACCTATCGAAGAATGAATTTGAGGTCCGAAAAATAGTTGATTGTATTTTCGGAACTCTGCGGTGTGATCTCACTCATTGCAGATTGCCTGTACGTTGCATGATCAGACATTAATGACACGATCACCACCGCCGGCTCCAGATAATTCGCGTGAATATCGGAATAATTCTGGGAATGATCATTATGATGATGATCGTGATCAGAGCGATCAGGCAATTGCTACATTTCAGAGTCCGAGAGGGAGAGAACGGGGCCAGTCGCCCCGAAACGATCAATGACAAAGCAGCTTTTCGCGGGGGGCGAAACGCTTGTGAAACAGCGTTAATAGCACGGTATAGCATGCGATGGGTAATCCAAAGTCGAAAAAAAAACGAAGGTGGGAGCGACGATCTAGGATAAGAATAGATAAAATGTTCATTAGATGAATTTTTTGCTCGACCAAAATGAAATAATGCCAAGATCGCCTTGATCGGTCGAGATAATTAACCGCGAGACGATTAGCGCTGGTCCGGACCGATCGCGGCATGATCTGATCGTCGATCTGTTCTGTATGGCGATGCTGTGGCGGTCGAACGTTTGCTTGCTTGCCTGCTCGCAGTAATAAAAACCGGCGATCGTGCATGGAAAGCCAAAAGCACATCACGAACATACATCGGCATAATTTAAATCAATTAGTCGAACGATGATGGGAATGCAGATGAGAATGAATATCTTTTTCGCTGGCCTGGCATAAAACGGCATGGCACGGCACGAAACGGTCAAGTAATGCTAATAGAAAGGCATTTTGGAGTTTTGAACTCTATGGGTCGAAGTACTGTGCTTGTAAACATGGGAAACTAGACCACTTCATGGCAGGATAATTCGATCGATGACGTGATGTATTGGGTTGGGGAAAAAGAAATGTCGTATTTGTGATCGAAATTTGACGCTTTATTTAACGTACTTAGAATTATCCGATTTAAGTCAAATATGCGCCTTTTTGTTCGCAAACTTGTTGCCATTTAGAGGGCAACTTCATTATCCCCCTCTTATAAAACCCCCTTCCTTATTTGAAAAAAACTCAGACAGCCAGTTTTGAGGCCAACTTAGTATCACCAAGAGCGTTTTGCATGGACCGGTAGAGATGATAATCACTTGGTGCCAGGTCCGGACTATACGGTGGGTGCGATAGGACATCCCATCCAAGTTCCCGTAGCTTCTGGCGGGTCATCAAAGATGTGTGAGGCCGAGCGTTGTCCTGGTGGAACAGAACACCATTCCTATTGACCAATTGTGGCCGCTTCTGGTCAATCGCCTGCTTCAAACGGTCGAGTTGCTCACAGTAGAGGACCGAATTGTGTGTCTTGCCATAGTTGAGCATCTCATAGTGGATGATTCCCTTATAATCCCACCAAACCCACAGCAAAACCTTCCTGGCCGTCAATCCGGGCTTTGCGATGGTATGGGCCGACTCGCCGCGCTTCGACCACGATCTTGTTCGCTTGACGTTTTCGTACGTGATCCACATCACCAGTCACCATCCGCTTCAAAAATGGGTCGAGTTCGTTCCGTTTCAGCAGTGCATCGCAGGCGTTGATTCGGTCCAAGAGATTTTTTTGCGTCAACTCGTGTGGCACCCAAACAACCATCTTTTTTTGGAATCCAATCTTCTGCAAATGGTTCCAAACGGTTTTATGGTCTATACGCAGTTCCTGTCCAATCGAGCGAATGCTCACATGCCGATCTACTTGGATGATTTCGACGATTTTATCGGTTTCTATGACGATTGGCCTACCAGTACGGGGTGTATCTTCGACATCCACTACACCAGAACGAAATCGATCGAACCAACGCAGTGCTGTGCGAATCGTTACAGTATGGGGCCCATAAACGTCAAAAAAAATTTCGGCCGCCTTCGTTGCATTTTTACCTCGCAGGTAGTAAAAACGCAAAATATGACGAATTTCTTGCTTGGTGGACTCCATATTTGACGCGCTATAGCTTGAGACTGAAACGTACGATCACAACACTGTCAAAGAGACACTTGTAGCACAGATTTTCGTCTTTAAATCGCCGTATAGTATGTATGTATGATAAGTACAACACAAGATATGTTTAAGTGTCGCTATCTATTGACAAAATACAACATATCTTTTTCTCCAACCCAATATTTTAGATGGTGTCATGGTTTTATCTATTCAGCGGGTGATCATAATTAATCCTAATTTTGAGACATTAAATACGAAACCAGTGTGTCTAGCTGGACGATCACTGTGTTTGTTAGAAATCTTAGTAGCGGTAATCGACCGCAGATCCATAATAAAAACGCAATGTAAATAATCATACATACACAACACAATTCACTAATCTCCTGGCGTCAACATCATATTCCCCTAATTCCTCCAGGGTAAAATTCCTGCGTGCCCAACCATCACCCTGACTTTAACCACCTGAAAAACCAGACCAGGTTAACTCATTCGCACTGAAAATCTGAAACTATCAACAGATACGAAAAACATGCGTGCGCTATAGGTGGGATTAGGAAAATCGTTTTAGTAAAGCCGTCTTTGATTACCGCATTTCCGTAGCGGACCGCTAACGTCTAGATAATTGTATCAGCAAAACAACTATCTAAGGCCGAGCCAACATCAGATGTCGCCAGTCAAACCGATCGACGACTCTGTGTTCATCCTTAGTTCGTCTAAACTCACCGACCACACAAATCAACCGAAATCACATCAAAATTGCTGCGTGATCAATAAAAATATGAAAAACCCTCGGAAAACAAGGAGATTAATGCTGGGTAGACGATTGTCGAGTCAGCGGAGGAGCTTATGACGATTTGATAACCAATTCCAATGCCTAAGTCCACGAAAAGATACCGTTTGCGAATGATGATAAAAAAGCTAGTAAGATTTCGAGTCGGTTAGGTGATCGAAGTGGAGTGTGGTGGCGGCACTGTTTGAGCTCACTAATACCTTACGGTATCGAGCGAATTAATACTGCTATAAATCAGAACAAGGCTGTGTAATCAGTGTGGTGGAAAAATGGTTTTGGAGTCGGCACCGAATCGCAGCAGAGAAGGAGGAGGAAATCAGACGAAAAAAAGTGAAAATGAGGGAAGCAAAGGAAACAAATGTTTATCTGATTTTCACATTGTCAGGTGTTTGATTTTATCTGTAAAATGTATTCTGATATCTCAGAGGCATATCTTTAGGCTATCTATTTGTAGTGTTTGAGTGATTAGCGTTTCACACAATCGAGGGAATGCTGCGTTTGGTTCTTTCATGAGAATGATTTGCATATCTTAGCATGAATATAAGTCATTTCAGTTTGTAAGTCTTTGAGTCTGTAAGTGTTTTCAGATCTCCAGTTTGGTCAAATAATTATTGCAATTTTAGAAAATAATTACACCTAGCAATGAAAAGAGAAAGAAAAAATACTCATGAGTAAAAGATATCACCAAAATCTTCGGTTTTTTTTCTATGATAATGCCAAAGGCTAGGGGATTATCCTTTGAAGCGAATGCTTAGCTTTGGCGATAGGGAGACACATATGACACTATTCTCAATTTATTCTTAATTTAGTAAATACAAACATGGACATACGGCGGGACTCGAACCCGTGGCCAGCAGATCGCTACTTTGGACTGGCGCCTTAACGAGCAGAGCTACCGACCTCTCCAAACCCCTACGAGGTATTATTTGGATCTATTACGAAATTAAATTAGCAGTACATTCTTAGATTATTTAACTTCTCTTGAACCTTATTACCTAAAAATATTGAAGATTCAAATGTTTTAATTTAAAGGCCAATTTTGCCTTTAGACGCTAGATATTTTACAATTTCTCGGCAGATATAGGTTTTTAGAGAGTAATCCGTCCTCTTCTTCAGTGCCAATCAGTCCAAAAGTATCAGTTCCTATCAGTGAAGACTAAAAGACACTGAAAAAAAGTGCGGATTACCCCCCAAAAACAGAAATTGAAAAATATCGAACTTTTAAATGAAAATTTGATCGTTAAATTGGAATTTTTGGTTTAGAAAACTAGGAAAAAATTAAATTAGATTAAATATGTTAAAAATGCTGTTTGAATTCACCAAGAAAACATTTTTTGTTCAGTTTCATTGAACACTCCTTTTTACAAAAAAAAACTCTGTTCGTTAAAGCACTTAAAAATATATTTTGAACAGAGAGCTTATTTAACCGTATTCTAGTCGTCTGTGAAGGGCTTTCGAGATACCGTATTTATTTTTACTTTTTTCGTTATTGTGTGCTGTATTCTATATTCTCTTTAGGTGAATGAAATTTGTGAGCATAAATAATTTTTGCTTGTTTTTCACATTTTCCTAATTAACTGCTAGTGATAAATTTCCATTTTTTTTACAAATTTATGTAAATACAAATGCAATAAACCGAACGAAGGCTTTAGAGCATTGCTGCCAGACAGGCACTGTGCCTCACCCCCAGACAATTTGTATTTATCCCCGAAATTACCCTAAGTAGCCATTGTGACGTCATTTCCGGGAAATTTTTAAGCATTCTCAAAAACCAGGTTATTTAAATGTAAATTTTTATATGTGTTAGACTGTCGTCACATTAAGCACACTTTTTTAAGGTCAGGTGAAACTTTCGTCCACGCATCCCAATTTTTCATGACCAATTTTTTCCTGGGAGCGTTAAGTTTTCACCCAGAAAAAATAAGTCCCGAAAGGTTTATTATTGACGGAGTCGCGAGAGAGACAGCTAGACAGTACCATGGGAGGCCGACGAATGCGATCAATCACAACACCGCATTCCGTAATCAATTGACGTCATTTTTTTCACTCACTCTGCATTTTCTTATGTCAGAAAAAGATCGACATTACATGTTTCGATATTATTATTTATTGAAACATCCATTCCGGGAAAATGCATTATCCTATTTCAGAATGACCTAAACAAAACCCTGAATATTTTTTTCCCTGTTTGTCCCCTGAAGTTTTTGAAATATCCCTAAATCTAGGGTTAAATATATATATATATATATATATATATATATATATATATATATATATATATATATATATATATATATATATATATATATATATATATATATAATATGGCAGCACTGCTTCAGAGTATATTTAGAGCCCTGGCTGCAGCTGAACTACTTCGACCATCGATAGCCTGATTTTCCTTTTTTACTTAGATGTCCGGATAAACCATAGTTCCCCAGCATATGCAGTGCTTCAAGCGAAGCAGACCATCGGCTTTTCGCTTCCTCTAAGGATCTTAAAATCTAATTTGAGGTAGGCCATAAATTCGCTCGAGCCGTTCAAATCTCCTGATGGCGCTCTTCTGGCTGATATCCAGCATTCTATGCAGGTAGCGCTACCATGACTGAAGGAGATGTATAATACACGCTTGCGTTTCTTGTATGTTCCTTTCAGTTGTCGGGAAATAAGAGTTGTGTTTATTCACAAAGCAAGGAAAGTTTCCCACGCCAAACTTAAGGACTGTCATCCTATATGTCTTAGCTCTACTCTGTTAAAGTTTCTGTAAAGGATCAAAGGATCAATCTCGCAGTCAAACCATGCGTACACCGAAGGTAAAACTTTCCCTGTCTATTCATGCTCTCACAGAGAAAAATGAAAAATATCTCACTTTGAAGAAGCATACGCTTGTTGTCGCCTTTCCAAACATTAAAGGGGCTTTAAACTACATCAGGTCTGATGCGATTTGGACGCCACTCGTAAGACTGGATGGTGATATTGAGCACCTCTTCAAGAATAGAGTGATATCCTCTTTGCTGCAGTATGCTCACTTGCAACAAGGGGTCAACACCGGCATATCTCAAGATGGTGTCTTCAGCAAGAGCGCGGAATACGTTCGGTACAGTTTACTGCTGCATACGAGGGAGCGAATTGAGGTTTGCAGCTTCATAGAAATGGGTTTTGCTAGGACTAATGCATTCAACACTTTGACTCCGCTCCTCTGGGGGGCGATTTCTTAAGCCCATCTCAACCTTCAACTAAACATTAAATTAGGTCTTAGTGCAGACATTTGACACTATTCCGTTAGCTATGGAAAGCTAGGATATCGCTCATTGGGGTGGTTGACAATATTTATCAGTTCCTAATGGTACTATTACGATGATTAATGTTTTGTCGCGTTTGTATGATGCAAAGTCTAACATCACTATATATATCCGTGTTCCTGACGTCCCATGGAATTCTAAAAAATTCTAAGGGTGACGTTTTGGCAGATCTGAAGCTGGCCTTTGTTTGTTTTTTATGTCTGGTAGAAAACAGTGCTACCAAATGTCAGTATGGGTCTAATTACCAGTGTGTAGAGTAGTGCCTTGTTGGTCATATTTAGTTTGTTTGGTCTGAGCATGAGATGGAGTCTGTTCAGTAAACCGTTGATCGTCCGTTTTGTGTGTGAGGCTCATGAGAGTTTGTCGTCAAACGCCAGCACCAAGTCGATTGTCAGCTCTGGTGGATGTTGTCAGTGTCGTCTCGTTACGAAGTTGGCTTGCGTCTTAGTGGCATTTATTTGAATTTTCCATTTCTGAAAATATTCCACTAAGGAAGGTACCAATTCATGTATGCAGTTTTGAACACATAGCTTCTGCCCGCTTTGAAGTATAGTATGTGTATGTGTCATCGTCATGTAGGACTACTTTTGCAGCGGGCACATTGGAGATGTCTGCTCTGCATTGACTATACAAGATTGGGGAGAGTGGTGAACCTTGCGGAACTCCAGCTTCTGTTGTACGCAATGTGGAGAGGTATCTATTGATTCTAGCACAAGCGATGTAGCGAAATTCAGAATGCATTCACTTTGAAAATTAGTCCAGCTTGCCAGACTTTATGAAACACATTGGCCACATCGAACATGACCAAGTCTTTTGATTTTCTTTTGCTGAACACTGTACGAATGTCCTTCACTACTCTTACGAGCTGGGGTTCACTCGAATGCAGTGGCTTGAGGAACTATCTCACTAAACTGCTCGAAAAGAAGTCGCTCAGCGATTTTATTTTTTTATAGACTTAAGGGGCCTCACTTTTGTGAGAAGCGAAAGTCTATGCCTGGTTTAGACACAGCTGTTATAATTGCTATCTTCTAGACTACAGTGAGACACCTCAATAGCGTCGATTATTAAGGTCTCCAGACTGTCTTATCCATTTATTTCCAATTGAGTTAGATCCAGATGCTTTTCGCATATTCAATCCACTGACTAGCTCCTTAATTTCCCCGAAATTAGTTAGTCTAATTCGAGAGTCATTGGCGAAGAGGCAAGGATTTAATTAACTCCTTCAGTAGCTTCCTCTTCTTCGCGAACATCATCCTCCGGAGAGCGGTTTTTCTATATTTGAAGCTCCGGTTTGCAGCCTTATGGCTTTTGCTCTAAAATGCCAGGCTGCTCTGAAATTCAGCTACCAATGGATCTTAGAAAAATTACGAGAGTTGGCCGCACTTTCGCGACTAGGGCACTTTTCGTCCTTCTAAATTGGTTGCCAACCAATCTGATAATCTTTCAGCAAGCCCATCTGGATTTGCCCCTCATTTGTCCTAAGTTTGTCCATGCTAGAATCTTATCTGAGGGAGTTCCCACTCCAGCGCCAGTTGACTACATAACTCCAAACACTTCACTGAATTTCGAGTTTCAACTCGCATTCCTTGTAGAGATGAATCGAATCCTGGTATCACCCTTGAAAATAGGCTCATTCATACGTATATCAATGGCTCAAAGCTGAGCAATAAAGTTGTTCGGTGAATACTCGGATGAGCTGAATCTAAGGCTGTCCTTTCGTCTTCCAGACTATTTAAGTGTCATACAGGCTGAAGTGATGGCTTTCTGTCAGGCTATCGACATAAATTCTATTACTATTCCTTTTACAGTGTTCAAAATTGTTGCTGAATGCTGTGCACTTCTAAGAGAGATATCGAGACATTCGACGATGCAACTGAGCTGTGTACCTGGGCGACAACTGTGTGATCGACGAACTATGAAGGCTTGACAAGATAATACCGACGTCATATGTCCAATTAGCCATCAGGCAAAAATACCTAGATGACGATCAAAAGTCCTGAGTCAAAAGTCCTAGACTTCCATGGATAAAAGTTGTGCCAGACTATTGTTAAGTTTAACCCTTGTAAAACGATATCTTCTATATACCTACAATTTTCGCATTCATAAAAATTGCATTAAAGTATTAAACATTAGATAAATGAAAATGCTTAAATTGTGAATTTACTCTCATTCGGATATTTAAATCTACTCTAAAGTAAACCCCACCAGTAATTCCCATTTATAGTTTTCTTTTAATGGGTGCCGGAAACCCGACAATATCTTCTTACCAAACTAAATTTACATCATTATTTGTTATTTTATTACTAAAATTTCAAGATTGAATTGAAATATCAAGCTCGGCTGCATATCTGAATAACGTCAAACATAAAATTAGCCACTATTTCATCATTTATAAGATAATCATAAGTTATCTTCTCATTTGAAATTCGCACTAGACGAGCTAGAAACATGATGTCCAAGTTGACGTTCATAGAATCTGAACCACCCTCCAATTTCATGTCAGTTTATTGCACTATTGCACACTCAAAAAATTTACAAATGCAATATAACATCAAACTGAACACTGATTTGAAAAAAAATTGTAAATAAACAATACTAAACTCCGGTATGCAGCGAAGAAAATGCTTCGTGGCAACGGTAACACGGTCAGAGACGAAGAATTGATTGTATTAATCGCAAACACAACAATTCCGATTCTGATCTGTGATATAGCCCGGAAACCTATATATCTCTATAAATAAAATCGAGTTTGTTTTATCGTTTAACAAGTACACTAAATATCTGAATTTGACTTGAAATGGAATATCTACTGCGGGTAAATTACTTAAGATGGAAAGTGTCTACGGTGGTTAGTTGTAGGCTTGAGGAGTGGAACCTTGAAGAGTGTAAGGGAATGCTGATAGGTGAAGTGAGTTTGCTGCAGGTCGTCCACCGTTTCGTGTGTATTAGCCAGCTTGGTCGCAGTAGCATTAAAAAGAGGAACACTTAACGACCCGTCGACTATGGCGGCCTGACCGTCGCACTCTTTGAAATTCCATCACTTGACCAAACATAAACAAATAGCGTGAGCATGCTTAGCGCTAATGCCGATGCAGATACAGTATATCCGATTTCCTACGAATAATTCGATACTTTTCGATAAGCATGTGTTGCAATTTCTTGTTTGCCGGCGAAATAGTACAAGCAAGCAAAGGAGATAATTCGCAAATTATTTGTGTATTAGACGCAGGAAGAGGAGAGTATTGATATTCGAAGAGGAATTGATTATATGTGGAGTAGTTCCAATGCGTATCAATAAGGAGGACAATAGAAGGTTTAGTAATTCCTATCGCTGTTAAAAGTAGACCAGCAGAATCTCATTCAGTAGAATGAAAGATACAATTATCTCTAACAATGTTGAAAATGTCTATATTAACGTAAACGAATCCTGAGACATAATATCAATTACTCTATAAGCAATAAACAAAATTTCCTACAAAAATACTCAAGATTTCTTCATCAGTTCATATGTTTTCCTTTAGGTTTCTTGAACTAAGACACCCACGCTGGGCGCTCAAACGTTTTACCCTCCTAAATCAATTTAAGCTAATATTTTGAAATGACTTTATCTAATACCTGAAAAAACTTGTCAAAATAAAATGTTTATTTTGAGAAATTATTCATGTGCCGTGATTAAATTCAAATAAAACGCAAAATGCTGAAATCGCAGTGCTTATGGTTAATTTTTATCGAAATTAAAAGAGTCCATTATGAAGCGTTCGATTATAGAATCATCATCTAAATGCTAATGATTTTATAATTGTTTTCAAATGAAAATGAAAAGCAAATTGTCAATACTTATCATCAATTCGTTATCATAGAATTTTGTATAACACTCGCCAAAATGCAGGCATTCTCCATACGCTTACATCGAATGTGTCTATATTGCATTGCTTTTTTCGGCTGTTTCGTTATCTTGCCGGCAATTTCCCATTTTTTGGAGGTTTATAGTATGGAGTATAGTTTTATGGGATATTCGGCATCCATTCAAACGAATCAAGTTAGTCTAGAGCGGCCTGGTTGACTAGGTTTTGGCTGCAATAACCAACTTGATGGACTCGTATGGGCTCTGCTCATCCGAATGTGTCTAAAAAAAATGTCTCTATCACTACACGAACATCAATTCATGTTTATGGCATTTGCACAAGACATCATTGTTTGTTTAGCTTTCCAGATATGTTCAAGCCTGTCACAGAGGCCCTCAAGGCCCCGACAACGCATTAGCCCAACGATTTGCTGTTTTTATGCTTCACAATTTTCCAACGAAAAAAACACGTTGCTGCCGAGACAACACAATACTGCCATGATGTCATCATTATTACTCGTCTCCTCGATTGTGTGTATGACCAGAAATAAAGTAATGTAATGAAAAGGAAATAAAAAAATGAAAATAAAAAGATCATCATCAAATGATATTATACCGCGCACTATACTGTATCTGTATTCAAGCTTGCGTTGGCAAAAGAAAAGCCGCTTTTTCCAGATACTGCGAACGAACAATGTTTACGTTTATTATATCGCAATGCCGCCTGCTTTCGGCTCGGAAAATATCATGTGCTTATAGTTATAATAATAATAATATGTCATTTACTCTAGACATATCGAGCTTTTTACTACCGCCAATTCTTCATCGTTTTTCACTGATTAGGGGTGTTTTTTCTCTATTTGACGCCGCCGTAGCGCGGCTTTTCAGTCGAATGTACAAAGCGGTCAAAGATAAGCCAATTTAATTGTATGGCTGGCAAGTTTGATGGGTAAACAAGTTGTCGTGGCCCACGTTGGACGAGAAATGGGTGAGGTGGAAGTAGTGTTGTGAGAAGATGTGGCTATAACGTTATGATGTTCTGTTGATACGATAATTTTGAATTGAAAGGTAATGGTTGATCACCAATCGCGGCACTAAAGTCCTTGAAATATCGAGCGAAATCCTGGCGATATCAGCTTTTGATTCAAGAGCTTATCATTTTCAGAAGATCGCTTCTTTTGTTAGACACAATCCTTAGTAACGTTTATGGAGAAGTGCAAAGATACATTTACTAATTGTCTATTTCTAAAATTTAGCATAAGAAATATCCTTACTTTCATGCCTTCCAAAACTTCGAAATCAAGGCTTGATGGAAAAATCGAATAAAAAAACTTTTCCACATCGAAATCCATAAAATTGAGTCTTTGATCCTTGTATTTAATTCAACGCCCCTACAAATCCTGAAATTCGTAAGAAATATTACAAATCTCCTAGAAGATTAGTTTGGCGTCGCATAAAGTCACGTACTATCAAACAAAACATTCCAAAATTAAACCGCAAAAACCAGCCACATTAACGAACTAAATATAAACTGATAAACACAAATTGGAAATCAAAAAAATATTACTTTGACTGAGCTCTGCGCTGATAAGAAAATCATAACGAATGTAGTAAACATGTCATGAGAAGCTAAAATACTGGAATATTGCATTAAAAATTCAGAGATTTAAGTTAGATCAGGGGAATGGCGGACCTAGCAATTCAACCAGTGGCGCCACCAAAGCTATGCATCTTATTCCGTCAAATTATTCCGACTAATTAGAATTATTACGATCAGTAAACAGTAATCTGTTGAATAGCATACTATCTGATCTATCTTTATTCACTATCTCGTCTTTATTGCAACAATCACGTCCATTACTCAAAACTAAACCCATTTCAGCCTACACAGTCCATATATTGTCTACATGATCACTGCGTGCCTCAGCATATAACAATCCATTGCACCGTTCATAATACATTGCAGCTTATTGCGCCCTCACCTGGTCGGTTTGATTCGTTCGTTGTTCAGTCATTCGTGCAATATTTCAGTTCAATTAAGGTAATTGCCGTAATTACTTTTACGGATGATTCTACTAAAGTCAACGATGCCGCCAACATCGACCATCGCCGTCGCCATTACCGCCACAGCTACACAGTCGCATCGCAGTTGTAACCGCTACCACAACTGCCCATCATTATGCCGTGAAGCTATAAAATAAAATGTAAGCGAACTTTAAGTGCTGCGAAAACAAAAAGAAGTAGTTCTACACATAGTAGATATGTGAAGGAATGTAGAAGAATAAAAAAAATTCACGTTGTTCATCAGAATGTCTTTGAAGAGTTTGTTACACCTGGCTGCGTTTCCGATTGCGCTCGGAAAATTGGCAGACTCGTGCTAAAATCTCGGATGTAATTGAAGAAAATTTGATAGTCAAACTGAATTATAGAGACACCAGTTGAGATACATTGTCTGTTTTTAAAAACAGCACCTCTTCAGAAAGTGATGAGAAAAAGTTGGAAGCATCACAAAATGAATTTGATAGTAAGACAGCTAAACTACAACTCTAATCACCTCCCCGCGGTGCTCGCTGGGTATGCAAAATGATCTAACAAAAACTATTGGCACGATTTGACATGTTAAACGGTTTGAACGATTTTGATAAACGTCTTGATTTGATGCACTGCCAGGCTCCTGACTAATGTCATGTCCGCCACCGTCCCGTTAATACCTTGGCAGGCCTCGGAGTACGTTCAAAGTTTGCACCATTATGTTGGTGCTGTCGGTTCGGTTGACATTGTTCTCGATTAGCGCTTATCTGACTCTCAACACCAGATCCCATAAAGAATAGTGCCAACCCTCGCATGGTCTCCCTGTGTTGCATTCGAGACCATGAGATCGACAGAACGACTACACACACGAATGGAGATAGCGGCTCTGAGGGGGGACCCAACAAATAAAAAATGACTTCAATTACAAATTGGTATTCACTATCACTTCACGTCACTATCGATCGACGCACCGAAAGACGGACTCACCAAAAAAAAAACGAGGATTGCTAAAAAAGGAGGCAAACACCTTCATTGAAAAAAATGCCTTTTCGAGTAAACTAAGGGTTCTGAGAACCCGTCCTCACACTGCAAGCGCTCAGACTTCCCCACATCAAAGTAACACGCGTGATAACATGAGCAAAGTTGCTCATAGCTCCTCTGAAGAGCCCCTTGAGACGCCAAAAGGTCGGCTACAGGAAAATTCTGAGGGTATTTCGCGAGAACCCGAAATCTCCACCTGAGCCCGGCTACGCAAAACTCTCCTAAAAAGGATTATATTAGGCGCGAGCGAATTGCCGCAGAAAAAAGAGTACCAACAAACGCAAACGGTGCTCCACTTGACTGAAATGATAACACCCGCAGTTGTTCCGGATGTCACTCAGTCTCGAAAAAATAAAAGGACAGCTGATTCCAGTCCTGAAGAGGTGCAGGAGATCAGGGCTATGAAAAAGACTGTGACTCCTGAACCTGGTTTGTGGAAGACCGTGATAGAGAAGATTTGGAAGATATCTACTAAAAAGACTCCGCAAACACCCACAAAGACAAAGCAGACTCAGGGAACAGATATTCCGTCGAAAAAGAGCACGAAAAAGCGGAAGAAAGTAGACGGTAGCAGTGCCAAAAAAAGTGAGAGGCTGTGTACGTTAAACCAGCTCCAGGAAAAACGTATGCTAAAGTCCGATCCGTCGAGGAGTTCAGCTAAACGAAACCGGAAGTAAAGTCCGTCCAATAAGAGAAACGACTAAAGGATATCTTACTGGAAATCATAAGGTGTGATGATCACCTGCGGCTCCGTGACTCGATCCGAACAGCTGTGGGAGGCCAAAGGGCTTTGAAACTGATGACCCCAAAATTGAAGCTATGGCCCTCGATTGCCTCACTTCTGATGAGGAGGTGACAGTAGCTATTGAGCGTGACTTGCGGGAGGAAGGAAACAACGAATTGAAGACCAAATAGTTCCCTCCAAACTCAAGGGAGCAAAGAAGGGTGGTCGTAGAGCTGGATGAAGCACCAGCTCTAAAAACCCTCACAGCCGGTAGAAGCTGGGTTTGTATACTTTACGCCCAAGTAAAAAAGTGACTAGAGGTGTTACGTTACTACCGAAGTCGGGGCTACGACCACTCAAAAAGTAGCTGCAAAAGCCCACACCTTCGTAGCAGTTGCTGAAAACGTGGTCATTACGGCTATCGTGCAATACGTTGCTCTGCAGAACCCAAGTGCTTACTTTGTGTTGAGAAGTATGGCGTTGATGGCGCGCACTTACAGGCCCTATAATTTACTGCAACTTATTGTCACGATTCTGTGAAGTTCTAAGTCGTCCAACCAACATATGTTGAACTTCCTTAAACAGAGAGATCTTGTTTTTTTTCAGTATTTCTTATTTACATCTTCTATAAATAAATTGGATCGGGAATGTGACAATTCGCTATGAAATCCTATGCTTGGAAGTAATCTTCGTAAAGGCACCGGACAGCTCACGAAATCTACAAATAACTATCTAGTTACCTTAGCTGCGGAAACAAAGACAGAGTTAACATATTTCTGAAGAAGGGCTGTTTTCAGTCTCATCAAATAGGCGGAATATAAGTTTGATTGTTTAGGTATGGAGATATTGTTAGGACACATTTTTCATAAAATTTTTGTTTGCAGTTACTTCTACGTAGCTTTCAAACACTTTTATTTGCCTGATGTTTGCGTCATCCAATTCAAAAAATTGCCTATTCCGTTAAAATTTACATATAGAGTCTGGGTCAAAGTTGCTCACAGCATTATCAAACAGTCACTAGCTTACAATTTAGCATCTAGCATTTTTGCATAGGATTGAGTAGCCTAGAAAATAAAGCACTGGCTTCTTGTGTGTGGGGTCGCTGGTTCGAATCCAAGTTCGGCCGAGGGACCTTGCACCGAGCTTTGAGTTCACTTAGCTGTGAATAGGTACATGAGTTAAATCAGGGGTAAATTTAGTCGTGGAACTAATCACTCCGCACTCGTATTCACATTGATTAAAAATTTGTAATGAACATCTCCATCAGCTTCAACCCCTAGACCTAACCAGAAAGGTTGTCTTGAGATTACTTTAATTCTTATGAAAATTATATTAAAAATAACTTATGGTTTCAGGGTGTGATACCTCTAATTTGTTATGCTTTGCTTCCTATCGATTATCGACCAAAAGAAATTTTTTGACTATTTCTAATATTACTTCAAAGAGTTGAGTCTAATTTCGCGCTATAGCTCTTTGCCCTTTTCGTATAGAGGAAAATCAGGGACGGGTATCGCAAGAGCTCGATCTGTTTATTAATTGCACTGAAAAAAAAAATCCACACAGTGTCCAGTCCTTAGTAACATAGCGCATTATTTATGATCTCTTGGGCTACGTACTTCGTACCCTGAGCTATACAACATGGCCCCAAGTAACTTAATGGCAGAATATGCATATGTAACATGGCGCGACATTTATGGTCCCACGGGATATGCTACATAGTACCATGAACTATGTAATATAGCTTCAATGGTCTTACAGTATCGTCGGCTTACAATCAAAACACAATTTATTGTGGAAGACATTTAGCATGCGTGCATGGGAAGAGTATATTGTTCGCTGTATAAAATACATAGGAGTAAGCGCTATGAATTATAGCCCTCAACGCCTATACCTTTTTTTTATAATACATGGTTTAGAGGGCTATAATACATGGCGTAAAAAGCTATAATAAATAGCGTCTACTCCTATGTATTTTTCGCCATGCACTATAGCGTCTGGCGCTATATTTTATCACAATCCCAAAATCGACTATGCACATAGCGCCAGAAGTCTATAGATTATAACGTCTGGCGATGTGTTTTTTTCAGTATGGATCAAGGACGACCCCATAGAACATTAACTTACTTCAGCCAAACTTTATCTGGTCACTTCATTGTCTCGATTTGCAGCACTTATCTAGATGTGATTGCGACAAAATATGTCATCTTTGCAGCGCGTGTATTTTGAAATTCTGTCAGTAAATTCAGAACGTATAACCACACATTGTTCAATTATTTTTTTACGCATAGTCTTCGTTTTTCTAGTGAAAATGTAGAGTTGACAACTCTCAGTTCAATGACAGATTTAAGTGAGAACTGTCAACTTCATCTTTGCCGCTGCCGTCGAATTTTTCGATAAGTTTTGAAGCATTACGTGGATAAACTTACGCTATCGTAGCTAGTCTTTATATCCTGTGTAATCATTTCTTTGTTTTTCGCTAATGTTGAATGGAATAGAGCTTTAAGTACAATGTATGCTTCTTATTAAAGATCTTAGTGGTATGCGCTCTAGTATTGTGCCTAAAACAAATGTGTCAACAACCGCAGTGGCAGCCTTTTGTGATGGTAACCTTATGTATATGTGCTAAAGTTCAAAATTTTGCCTATTATGATTGATCGATTGAATTTTAATTGGAATAACATTTCTTTTCACGCTTTTTTTTGTAAGTGTAAAAAGAATCCATCATGAACGTACCTATGATATAGTGCCTTTTTAATGCTGTGATATGTGCATCTTATACATCTTAACGTTGAACAATTCGGTGTGGAAATCAACGGAAAACAACATTACAGCGACACACTTCTCTCCCAATCAAGAAAAAGCTAACACACTCTAAGATAAGATTTTGTTTCTCGAAAAGCACACGCAATTGCTCTAATTTTAAACACAATTTCCATCAGCATCAGCAACAACAACAAAACGGAATACAGCATGTTCACTTTTTAGGGAAAACCACACTTTCAGTTTCATCTAAAGTACTCGTAATACAGAAGTCAGTCGATATTGTTTTACATTACCGAAAATTTCCCAATGACTCACCACAACAACGAATCTTGTCCAAATTTAGCAACGACATGTTCATTAAATTGATATTTTTCAACAGGCATTGTCATAAAAACTTTTGCCGCTCTCATGTGAACATCTGAAATGTTTTATAGTATCCATGCAATCACAGTCGTAAACAAGAGTTTTCAATTACGAATAAGAAACAAAAATCGAAGAGCATTTTACAGTCCCGAAATACAACAGCAGCTCCCCCGCTGCTCCTCCTTGTGATGGGTTTTTCATAGCCTGCTGAAAAGCACTTTGCCCGCTCGCGGGACTGTCTTTCTCGACAAAGGTGAAGACTGGGAAACCGGCGATGACAAAAACACACAATTTCCTCATAAAAATTACACATATCGGCAATTATCAGACTGATAAGAGTTCCGACCTAGTGTATCGGTCTTTTATTGAACATCTTATTAGACTGTCGCCTCCCATGGCAATAGACTGCTCTGAGGCTCCGTTGTCGTTCTTTAGTAGTCGGCCGAAAAATCGAAGTGTAAAAAAGCAGTCATAAACCAAAATGGCTCTTCTAAAAGCATTGTAAAACCAAACTCTATTCCGAAATTAGGGGGCAATACAGGGCAATGGAAAAATTCGAGAAACAATTTTCGTGGTTTTTATTGACGTTAGAATTCATTGAAATTAAATTCAAAAACAATAAAAAGCTAGAATTAACGATAGAGCTCTAAAATTCAGCTCAGTTCGCACTAAACAAAGAAAATCCGAAATCACAGTACAGGAGACAAGAACGTACCCTGCGGTACTTCGATCGGATCGTTTCATTCTTGAGACTTGCGGTGTACGCGCACATCAAACGATAATTTATCATCTTCACGTTTCGCATTTCGTTTCGAATTAAACAAAACGAAACAAAAAAAAATGAAGAACGATTCAAGTCGGCCTAGAGTCGAAAGATCGCGATCATGTCGAGTCAAAAATAGTCACGATCTAATCTTTGATTTCAGTACGAGTCAGATTAGTTTTATCGGTTTGCGTTGTTCGTTGAAGTTTTATGGTCTTTGCTATCTATTTTTTATGCGCTTCAAGCGTTCAGCTTCTTGTCTTACCTACTTTGCATAGAGCATTTTTGGAGTCTAGGCTTGTTTGTAGGAGCAAGGTGTCTAGGTACGATTGACAATAAGATAGATTCTGTTAGTATATTGCTAGTCTTAGTCAGATTTTTAATCTCAGCGGGCTAATAAATAAATAAAGTATTTGGAGGTCACATAGAGGAAATATTTAAAGCAGACTTGAAAAATTGTTCTATTGATGCGATTCTGTAAACCATAAGATTTATTGCCTCTAATCTGATCTTCGTTTTTGAACTAGTCTTTCGATTTCTATTGGACTTAACTGTCATAAAAGATGAAAAAAATCTTTATTTTGTTGTATTGATTTTGATAAATGCCAGTAAAATTAATGAAACTTGGTTCTTTTTATCATCATTTTCCAGTATAATTTTTTTAAAACAATAATAAAATATTTACCACCTCGTGGCCCATATTGACAGACTTTTTTTTATGATAGTGCTAAAGATAAGGGGAATACCCTTTGATGCTATTGTTCAGCTATGGCAGTAAGGAGCACATATGGGAAAAGCAAATTTAATTCATTTGAATGACACTTCTTTCCTTAAATCAATTATTACTTCTTTTTTACTAATGTTCGAATAATATTAGTATTTAAATCACTTTGGCAAAAAATTCATTATATATAATATATATATATATATATATATATATATATATATATATATATATATATATATATATATATATATATATATATATATATATATATATATATATATATATATATATATATATATATATTTGATGATAGGTGTATATATCATCAAACAATTTCAGTAAAAAAATCCAATTGAGCTAAAATTTTCAGGACACATTGGTGTTTATGCAGAATAATGCCAGGTCTCACAAAAAGTTAATAATCCTTAACCCTTTGGCGCCGGCGGCCATTTTAGTGATATTTTATGTATATATGTACCTATTATTCTGTCAACAAAATAACTTTTGCAAAAACAAAGTGTGTGAAATGAATTTCAAACGTGTTTTTAATGTGAAAATGATAATATTTTTGAAAGTTTTAACCCTATGTGTGCGCTAGGCGCCTAAAATGAGATTGGGAAAATTTGAACATTTTTGAATTGCGATAACTTTTAACCAGATTATCACATCATTATGAAACTTAAAGGACATATTGCTGTTACTAAGTTGTAGGCTCGTGTAGTTTTTAATAAAAGTGCTGGCAACTGTGCAGCTACGGCAAGCATTGAAAGTGAAAGCCTTCAAATCATCGACTCTAATGAAAAATTTTCGTCTTTTACAGTGAAAATCAACTCATATAAAAATCTTATGCTATAACAAAGCAACATTTTTGAAATTTCACATCGGACAAGAACGGTCATCCCATCCTCCTCCAATTTACCTATATTTTAAGCATTAAAATCTTCTGTTCATGAGAACTCACGACCCAACTATCAGATACAGCTGAAATTCACAGAATGTATTGGTTTTAAGTAGGACCAGGTCTCATAGAAGCAATTTGGAAATGCGGGCAATTCTGTGCCAGTGGTGCCATCTTGAAAAATTATTAAGAAAAAAAAACTTGTTTTTTGCCCAATGAATTGGTTCAGATACCAGATTTTCATGAAATTGACACAGTAGCTAAACCTTACTCCAAGCCGTGTTTGGTTGCAAAATTCGGTTGGTGCTGCCAGCTATGGTCATTTTGATGTTTTGAGTTTGGAAAATTCGCTCAGGAAAATAAAGCTTTTTGTCTTATAACTTCCAATGCAGTCATGAAATCAAAACGAATTTCATATTATAAATGGAACTTATTATAGACATTATTCAGAAGAAATCTGGTTAAAAAACCATGATAAGGTTATATTGTTGGTTTTGTATTTATTTGCAATATCTTTATTAAGCGATTTTATTGTAAAATTTTCAAAACATAATGTTCTTGTAGTGGCAATGAACAACAAATATTAAGTTTTCGAAAATTTGAAAACTTTTACGACTGGTAACCCTAAACTTCCAATACAGCCATGGGATCATAACGAAATTCGCAGGGTAGGTTGATTTCAATGTGACAGTTGTGATATGCTAGTGAAGGGTCGCCAGCTCGAGGCGTTTTTTTCTATTTTTGTATCAATAAATGCTTACATTAAGTATTCATATCGCGAACATTGTGGTTTTGCACTCGAAACAGGTTGGAACACATGTGGTAGAATATGCACTCAAAATCTGCACGATTCTTCTATTGTTCATCGAACATTAGTATTTCTAGCGGTTCACCTGCGGAATTTTTTTTTTTAATTTTGGACCGCCAGTTTTATACTCAGTTGCCGGCAACATTTTTATAGGTCAATTAATGAAGGGTTAGTCTTATAACCAGCCCCTCGGTTAAGACAACACAAACCGAACAAATACAGGCATGACCTTACGGTGGGACTTGAACCCACAGACAGTATATCGCTGCCTCGGTTTGTCCACATAGCGACCGTTGATCGAGTTTTGTATTTGTTCATTTATATATTTAAGTTTCGATTAAACATACATAATCAATTACAATGCGAACACTGAAGATATATACAAAAAAATCAAATAAGAAAATTAATGAAAATTCAGTAATTCAAATATCACAAACTAGCAATAGCAATGCAATATAGTAGATGAGGAACAAGAACAAAATCAAAACAAATGAAGATATTGATGGAATAAAGATCAAGGATATGTAACGGGTAATGTTTTAAACATTTTAGACGTGTTTCATAAAGACAGTAGGGAAAATAAAACTTATGTAGAAGACAACAAGCAAACTTACGTTGAACAGACACGACTGCGTCAAACAAGTACACTTGGGAACAGTACTCTAGTATGCTACGCACTAGTAAGTGGATATATTAAGGGTAGAACGAGAACAAGAAAATACCCTATCCTAAACTATTTCGATCAAATCGCAGACGAGGCCTAATTTTAATGCCAAGGTCTTTATGTTGGTTTACATATGACAACAAACTACCAGAAAGCGTATAGTCAAAGTGGTTAGAAGTTGGTTTGTTACTAACGGCCATAAACGACAGTTAGTAACATTGAGGGAAAGAGAGTTCACAGTATTCGAATCGCTTAAAACAGTAGGTTAGGTTAGTGAAGAGGGCTGCCGGGAACGCGGTCAGCATTAGGCCACCAGTTTGGGCCCATTTGCCATCCTCCGCTGGCTTGTTAGAGCTGCCAAGTGACCGCTCCGCCAAATTGTGCTGTGAATCAACGAGACGGTATTGACCACCTCTGCTAACTCTTGAAAGTCGTAAGAACCAAAGCTCTTGAGGAGTTTTTTATTTAGGGCTAGACAATCACAGAGAGTGTGCTCGATGGTGTCCTCTTCCATCTCGCACCTCTTGCATTAATTGCTGGATGTCAGTCTCATTCTGTTCGCATGAAATGCGGTAAGACAATGCCCTGTGAGCAAACCGACCGTGGCTCTCAAGCAGTTTCTGCTGAGCTTGATCAGTTTCCTCCTTTTGCTTAGATCCTGCAGTCCGTCCTGTTTTCCCATTCGGACTTTAGTTTGGCCCATATGGCGGTCAAGTTTGCTTGTGGTGTCAGCGGTTGACCGTGGTACAGTGATGCAGGGGCTATTACTAGCTCATCGGCTTTTTCGTTGCCTATGACCCCACTATGTCCTGGCACCCACATAATCCGGATAGGAGTATGCCTTGCCTTTTCATTGAGAGCCACTCTGCAAGCGCTAAAAATTTTTGAAGAACATCTGTAAGACGCAAGAGCGAGAATGACTGCCCTACTGCCGACGCAAATCGTCATTGATCTGGTTGATATCTCGCTAATGGACTCAGCTGCCATGCGTATAGCATGTACTTCAGACTGAAAGACGGTAGCGTGGTCCGACAGTCTACACCACAGATTAGGGCTCAAATCCGTAGAAAACACGCCCGAGCCAACTCCTGTGTCCGTCTTTGACCCGTCCGTGTAAATACAGACGCCCCCATCGGTGGTAGCTTCCTTTTTATTCCAGTCTGTTCTTGTGGGTATCTTGACCTTGAAATTCCTGCCAAGATGTATTATTTTGCTCATGTGGTCCGTGTCTTCTGCAACGAGCCCAAATCTTTTGCGGCATACTATAAGTATTTTAATAATTTTAAGACCCCAGGTATTGGAGTAGGCAGACCGGCACGCGAAAAGTGCTGCGTGAACCTTACCAATTCTGTGCTGCACGTTAGCCCCCCAGTTCAGTTTCCTGTCTGGTATAAGGCCCAAGTATTTAACACTATCAGCAAGTTCCAATGTTATTCCGTTGAGGTTAGGCGTGGCAATAGCCGGCACCCTGTGTTTCCTTGTGAAGAGTATAAGTTCGGTTTTTGTCGGGTTTGCCCTAAGACCGACTTTTCTAGCCCAGATTTGGATATGGTTCAGCGCTGATTGCATAAGTTCCGACAAAGTTTGTGGGAACGCACCTCTCACAAGTACCACAATGTCATCGACATACGCCTCCACCTCAAACCCACTGGCCCTTGAATTCTTCAGTATTTCGTCGAAAAGAGGAGATAGAAAAGGGAAAATATAATCCCTCCTTGTCGTGTTCCGGTTCCGACTATTCTTTCCGCTTTAGCCTCCAAAAACGTAGCCTCAATCTGCCAGTTTTTGAGCAAGTTCGATGCCCAGGTCGCCAGAGTTCTATCCACTCCATATCGAACCAAGGCATCAATGATACTCGCAACAGTGACATTATTGAAGACCCCCTCAATGTCTAAGAAGGCTGCCAAAGCAGTAGGGTCTGCTTGAATTTTCAGGCAGTCTTTAAAAGGAAAAGATAATACTTAGGAGCTTAAGAACATTCGCATAAAGAAGGGAAACGAAATTGAAATAACTAGGCATTCCATTGGTCAATAATACGAATAGATGCGGTCTGAAGATGAAATCTTGCGAAACAACAGATGTAGGATAAAAAGAAAAAGAAACAAAACTATTCACGACAACACTACAAGTACGATTTCCAATATAGGAAGAAAATCAGGAATGACGAAATCAGGAATTTGGCAAATTCGACCAAACTTGTTGATACATTCCCATATATTTTTGATTTCAATTGTGCAATCATTATTCGATCATTATATTGGAGTTATATTTGAGTTACAGGCCATGTTGGAGTCAGAGAGAATACCAAAAATGGTGATGTTGTCTGTAAATGCTACTATACTAGCTTTTCCGCTTGTAGGGTGATCAGCTGCAAATGTAGTGTACAGAAGCGGACCCTGGAAAACTTAATTTAAATGTTTGATCAAATGAAAATGTGCTGTGGAAGAATTCGAGAACATTATCTGTTTTTTTTTTTGTACAGGCCTCCGATACCTGAACTCTTCATAAGTTTAACCAATAACTATCACCACTCTAAAGCTATATTGTTTTCTTTCTAACGATAATTTAAATTCTGAAATAGTACGACGAACCCGCTCTATTCTGCTGTGCTATTCACAAACACCGAATCAATGGTAAGGACTCGCCCATCCCCATTGACGTATCGCCCTGTAAAGCCTTTTCAGGCTACTATATTCCAGATCTTAGGATCATCGTGATTGTAGTGATATTTTACACAGCAAGGGAATAGTAAATTCTCAACTGACCTTATATGTATATAACAGAATTTTTGGTGTCCCGAGTAGGATTGTACGACTTCATATCTTTACAAACAGGATAATCGGTAATGTTACGGCAGATTCGGGAAAGGAAACATTTGGTCATCCAAAATTCGATAGGATGCTATCGAATGTTTGGGGTGATGACTTATGCAGGGTTTCCACCAAAGAGACAAAACAAGAAACACGGACAAAAAATGTTTTTCTGAACAAAAACACGAATGTTTTGTAAAAACTGAACAGTTTCGCGAACATTTTTGCCTCTGAAAACTGTTTTAGTAAACAAAACACCTTCCCATCGCGAGTCGGTAAGATCAAAGGAAAACATGTTTGTTCGCATTTTTTTTTTGTCTATTTGGTTGAAACATGCACTTTTGTTTTTAGCGACAGCACTCAGTATATCGACTAATGTACTTTGATTCACCTCGTAAAAAATGTTAAATATAAAAATGATAAAAAAATAATAATCAGTAGCAGTAATCATATACTTATGCTTAATATAAATAATACAGTGAAATAAAGCGTTGTATTAATTACTTTGTCATATTTAATTTATATTATGACCCATATTTATCTGATTGAACTGTAGATAGAGGTACACAATATGACTATTTTATTAATTTTATTTATCTTACCTTGATGTACTGTCCAAGAGTATTATATAGGGCCTCACTTACTTCCGGTACTATTCGAGGTATTGAAGGAGGTGAAACTTTGAACTAATATTTCAATGATTGAAAACTGTCTCCAGTGGCTAAGTACCTCAAAGTAAGTGCCAGGCGATGGCTTTTCTGTAATCTGTATTTTTCTGGGCGATTTTTGGTCCTAGCAAATTAATTAGCAGTTCAAAATCACTGCTTGACATTTTTACAAAGTTTTGAAACGGTGATTTCATTTCTCCTCTTAAGCCAACGTCGTCAGTACATACTATAAACCTTCCAATAATACTTCCGTGCTATAATCCACTTTCCTTTTTAATTGAGAACTGACCCAATATATCGATTTGTTTCTTCTTTTTATGTCATTTATGAAGAAAAAACCACAGTTATAAAATCACCGTCTTAAGACATTTCTCGGACACAGGATAAACAGAACTGAGAACAAAACCTGTCTGCTCAGTTGGAACAGTCTTTTTACAAAAAACAGAACTGTTTTCAAAAAACAAAACAAGTATTTTGTTTTGTTTTTTGAAAACAAAACTGTTTTTCAAATTGTCTCTTTGGTGGAAACCCGGCATTAGGGACGAATGCAGAGACTGTGCAGAAATGACGTCACAAATCGAAAAGTGAAACGGTAAATTTCTGATGAGTCATGATAAAGGAGATGGGAACATTGTCCCACTGGTAAATAGACGTATAGGCTTACTATAATCTTACATAGCAATATTTGCCCAACGGCACAACGGCAAACTAATGTACGACCTATCCCAATTTTTAACTGGTTGTGGTTAACTGGTCGATTTGCTCTCGATCGATGACTCCCCGAACTGTCCGAACTAAAATCTCCTATTCAACTGCAGGTGATTTGTTCAATGGAGAAGAGAAGTGCGAGAAATGGCTGACTGCCAACTTAGTGCAGGAAGTGTGATGAATGTGGTGCTGTTATTAGAGGAAGCTTGGTTGGTCTGTGGTATCGAGGAGGTTGAGAAAGATACATGCAGTCCTCCGCAAGGAAGACGCCAACGGGACAGCGAGCAGTACATGTATTCAATGAATTCCGCTTAAATTCAAATATGTACCTACTTTTACATATAATACTGCTACTAAATATTTCACACGATTAATCTTCCTCCCCCGCTGGTCTGGTCACCGCGAAATCACGACATTGTGTCGCGTCAAATGAAAATCAATTCCACCAGCTGAAAATGAATAATGTGCGCAAATCGTTTAATCTCTCTTCTCATGACTTTTGATGACAGCCGAGCATTAATAATCTTTTGCCGCGACCAACACGCTCGATATGGCTGGCTCAACGACAAGCATGTGTGGGACACCAGCATACTATTCTCGTTTTTGCATTCACACTGAGCGAAATCAACAAATATCTGTCGCATTCATTCGCAACAGTGCATAAATGACTTTGCCGGTCGACCATGTCTCAGTTTCAGCTCAACTCGAATCTTTTGAGACGCTGCGCGCTGGGCATTGTGCCATGCCGGCATTACTTCAAACGGACCGCAACTCGAATATGACTCGACCGACTGAATCGTCAGTAGTTGGTATTTTGTTTTATTTTTATTTTTTGCGTTATTTGAATAGCTTGGATTATTCTTATTCGATATTTTATAGATTTTCTTGTACGGTATGCGGTATTCAGATACCGGTTTACATACATATATGTACACAGCTGTTTGCTGCATGCAAGTGCTCTCTTGGCTCCGTCACGAATGATTCGTGCCGCAAAGACAAGCGGCAATGTAAACGGAACGTAATGCTTGGCTTGAAACGTTGAAAGTGAAGTTTGCTCAGCAACACATGAATGGAATTGTAAATTGCTGATAATGTTGTGTACTTGATTGTGCACGAGCGATTATTAGAGAGGCTTCAAGTGCTGTTGTTTTTTTGTTTTGCTTTTCGATTGAGTTGTAATTAAAATAATCGGTTTGATCTTATTGAACTGTTGTGGATGATCGTACTGACATGATTGACATTCAATGGAAAAAAATGTTTTAGTGTAAAATGAGTAGCGCTTAGGTCGTTGGAAATATTGTGCCGGCTTAGATAACTTGTTTCGCGATAAATGATTCTTAAGGGGGAAAATACATGTAACTGCTATATAAAAATCGATTTTTTTATTACATCAAAATGTTTGAAATGCTCTTAAAATATACCAAAAAAAGTTTTGAAGCGATATTCGTATTAGTGCTCGAGTTATAGTCAGTTATAGGCAGTGCGGCGTTCCCCAGGTCGGTGGAGCTTTAAAACTTTAAACGCGTTTTTCTCAAAGTAGTACTTTTTCAACTGCCGTACAAAATATCTCAAAAAATATTGAACCGATACCATATCTACAAAAGAGTATTATCTCCTCGTTGAACCTAAATGTTATTGTAATTTCAGAAAAATAATTTGTTTATTAATGTTTAAAGCGTGATTTTTTTTTTTAAACTATCGATTTTTTTGTTTAATCTAAAATTAATGTAAAAATTTAATATTTTTTTTTTAAATTTTATTGGTTCACCTATGAATTATATATTTCATTAGCATATTTTTTTTTCTCTGAATATTGCAAGTTCCCCGGAAAAGGCATTAAGTTGTATGAGGCAGTTTTTGATGTGTTTTTTTCATTCGCTCGCATCGCCGCCATTTTGTGTTGAAAAATTATTAAAAAATATTTTAATTTACTGTGAGACATGTACTTTAAGGATTTAATATTAAACATTTTGTGAATGAACAATATATATATTTTAAATCAATCTGAACTTAGCAATTCTTTTTCGATTTTACATGTATTTCCCCCCTTAAAGTAAAACTACCAAAGTTTCGACAAAATTTATAAATATCGTCTAGGTAGGATATAGTTGGGCACGTGTCATATTACCCAAGAAACCATTGTCGTCCTGGAGACTCGATTCAACGATATCATTATATCGTGAAATGGACCAGTAAATTGACCACTGAAATCGTGTGATTTAACGCCACGTGATTATTTTTTGTGAGGCTATGGAAAATCTTTGCCGCATGCCGATAAACCGCGTAAACTATTCAAGCAAGAAAAGCCAATATTCAGTGCACTAAATTCATTACACCAGTGTTCAAAACATAGTGAATTGTCAATCAAACTCAATTCCTGTCGTTTTTATTTTTTGTAAAGTAATATGTTTCTCAGAAAAATAGCAGTTAAATGCAGTCTTGCGTATTCAAAAGAGTCTGACTTCCTTCTTCCTCCAAGTTTATAAATGAATATTTGTAGATGAATGCAGAATCTCTCAAAAATATTGTTTCAAAATTTGAAGTTGATTGGAGCAAAACTGACGAAGCTATGAGTATTTGAGCGTTCGTTGCTCCAGGCCGGGTTACTATATCCTCTCGACAGCTGTGCGTTTTTCTGAAACTTTTTATTTTTGAAGTCCGTGTTCACCATATCTCAAAATCTACTAGACCAATCGTTTTGAAACTTCGCACAGTACTTCTTCACATAATTCCCCGGGTATCGTTAGGAGCTTTTTTGTTTTTTTTTAAATAATTATTAATTTTACAATAACAAATTAGCCGATTTTATTTAGTGAAAATCGTTTTTTTTTTTTTGGCTACCAAGCGCTACGAAAAAGAAATAATTCCTACCAGGACTACCTAAAGAAACATCTCCTTAAACAAATGCATTTTGATTTTTTTTTGTTTCAGATGATTCTATTGCGAGCTATGATAAACACCGCAAGACAACTTTTTTTCGAAGCGCCTCCGGAGAGTCACTGTCACTCCTTAATTTTCAATATTTTGCAATCGCATGGAAAATATTGTTCAAATGTTGCAATCATGTATGAAAATTGATTAAATAAACTAACTCTTTCTGTATCGACAAAAAAAAATCTTAAAAACGTAACTTTTATTCACCGAATTAATCTTACCCCCCTTAATCAAAGACTGATATCAATGTAATTGGCGGGAATGCAAATCGGATGGTCACACACCAAGAGGGAGTTCTAACTCCTGATAACAATTTGAATGGGGGGTTTGAAACAAGGGACTCACATTGCGATCATAGTCTCAGGTACGTTAGGTTAGTGAAGAGGGCTGTCGGGAACGCGGCCAGCATTAGGCCACCAGTTTGGGCCCATTTGCCGCCCTCATAGACAATCACACGCATTCACATTTACAGCCATGGCACTGGTGGGATTCGAACCCGCAGGCCCCGTAGCACGCCGCTTTTCGGCCTAACACCTTAGCGAACAGAGCTACCGGGCCCCCTGATAGTCTCAGGTAAGACCTCGTATACTCTTGGTTAGCTTATCGAATATGATCTGGGGCTGGTTGAATATCGTTGGCTAATATCAAAGCCCACGATCTTATACTCTTAACTGTCAAATACAAGATTCCTGAATTAGACCCAATCAGTTTGGGTGGCGCTAGATTAGGTCTCAAGTCGCAAACTAAGTTTTTGAGATTTATTTTGGGCAGCAAGGTCACATGGAAGGTGCATTTAAAGGAAAGAGTGAAGAGGCAAGCAACTCGATTTGCGCCAGCAAGAGAGTACTGGGCCCAAAGTCAGACGGCGTTAAAAGCTGTAATGTATCCCGCATATAAATCGAAATGTGTACTCGATTGTATTCAGGTTCTGAACAGTTTAGGATACAATAGAACAGTCAGAATCTTCTGAGTTTTAAGTTATAAAGGCGTTGATGAGAATCGATAGGCGGATGCATTGTTCAAGCATGGTCTGAGCCTTTTCCTATTTGAATCGGCAAATATCCCTATTTTTATTCAATTGGTTAGTATCTTGATTAAACCCAATATGAAGCAAGTTACGAGGGGCAACTCAGACCTGCAGAATAACCAAAATCATGTGAGAGTCATATGATCTTGCAGCTACTAAATGCCTACTTGAATTAATGCGGCTGCTCGGCATCATTACTGGCCACTGTCTCGAAGCAGCACATGTCGAAACCTAACCAGAAGCCTGGAGTCTCAGTGACATTCGGCATCTCTTGTGGCACTGGGGAAAACCAGATAGTGCTGGCTGGTAGACCTCATGTACTGGCGAAGCAGAGACTGAAAGACATTCTTCAGCTCGCAAAAAAGTATGGAGCATTTGACGAACCTTTTAGCTCCAGGTTTTCTTATCTGGTATCACTACGGACCAACAGCTCTATTTGTAACCTTGTGTCAGCCAGTAATGTCTACTCTAGCCTTCGAAAAACATCGCATTGATTCTCATAAATATAATTAAAATAGGTATAAAAACGGAACGGTCCTCAAAATGTATTCCCTAATTTAAAACATAATTTCTTATTTCTAAGAGAGGTCTTAGTGAGGTGAAATTGGCGGACATTAAAGGAAAGCCCATTTCGGCGCATTTTGTACCCAGAGTTCGCTGCCGATTCTTCGCTATGAATCTAAGAAAGTTGTGTACCTTCAATAACTAGTTCAAGTTCTAGATACGACAGATCAGAATTCGACTGAGGTATCTTCACAGAATGTTTAGCTGCCAAAATCAGCCATGGAACAATAACTACTCGACCTGATATAATTCAGCGATATTGGCGACATCATTAATTACGTTTATGTGAACATGAGCCTTGAAAAGGGTATTTTTAGGAAAACCACTTAAGACCATACCGCTTCCTATCAGCCTATGCTTCCACTGCTTCAAACGATTCTAATTAAAAAAGTTTCCTACCGCGCGCAAAAAAAAATAATCACAAATGATAAAAATAAATTACACCACCACCACACCCCCTTTCTGCTCCACGATATTCGATTTCTTCTCATCCCAGACACAGCAAGCACACCGGCACTTAAGGTAATTAAATTAACGACCGACCCACTACATATGGTCATATTCCCGCAATCGCCTCCAAATGTAAACGTTCGAAATCCATTGATGTGTCTCGTTTTCTGTAAATCAAACTTTTGAAAATCATCATAATTACTCCGCAGCCGCCGTGCATCATTCCTTCGCATCATCATGATGATGATCATCATCATCATCAGCATGCTGGTCTTAACCATGAAGAACGCCAGGTCGGTCGCGGGCAAAAGTACGCGGTATTGCATGTTCATAACACATGATGCTCGTAATAGTCAGTCGGTGGTGGCTTCCCACATGATTATTTTCTTAAAAGATTAAAAGGATTTTCGATTCATCTGTTTGTGCAGTGTTTGCACGACGATACACTTGGCACTCATGTGTTCGACGAATCAAAGGCTTTTCGAACGGCACTCCGCTCGCTCGATCGCTTTGAAAGAAATCTGGCGACTTTTGCCTCATTTACCGATTTTCTGATTACTTCGACGAGCTAGCGGTTCTATAAACTCTGGCAAAGTTTATCTTTACGGAACCGCAACGATTCTCACAGATTTCGGCGTGCTAGCGCTTTTATCTATCTAATGTGCGTCTCAGGTCAGAAAATAAGCAGACAAAACTTAATGGGGTAAAAACAAAGACATTGAGATGAGTGCGAGCAGCCTTGTCAAGATCATCCTCCTGCATGCGTCCGACTCCAACTTCTCTATTGCCGCCTCGCCAAAAAAAGATATTAGGCCGTCAATAGTGCAACATCCAACGAAACTGAGAAAGCATTTGTTTATCTTTGCTTAAGAGCTATTTACATTTCAAAGAACTGAAGGAAAGAAGATCTTCTCAGATCTGTCCGCATTGGCATTCCCAGTCCCAATCCCATTCGCGGCCAAAACATATATTAGATCAAAGGTGATGGTGGTATACTTTGTACGCGACTTGAGTTTTATGTGAAATACCGTGCTCGCCGGGCCAAGGGGCTGAAATGAACGCCACACCGGAAAGGGGTGAGTGAGTCGGTGAAGGAGGCTGATATTAAAAGTAAACTGTATTGCATTTTGTACCGCGCCAGGTTTTTTGTTCTGTTTATCTTTTCCGCGCCGAATGGCTCAGGCAGTTTTCCTTCACATCACAAGCGGCGTTTATAATGCAGATCGACTTAGACTGGCTTAGAACGACTTGGATTGAAATAAAACTTCAAAGTAGGTTTTTGGTGTGACTGGATTAAAGTGGATTAACCGAATAAAATGCAGCTAGTTCTACTAAAGTGAAGTATATCGCATCGTAACGTCACATATATGAATAGAACTCAAGTGAGCTTCTAAATTTTCAATCCTCAATCGCTCGATGCGCGTCTTTTAACGCCCAAGTCGATCCAATCTAGTAAAATTTTGTGATCGGATCGACTTAACTCAAATCAATCCACTGCGCGTATACAACGTGGTTGGACTAATCATAAGCCGGTTTGAAACCACGTTATAAACGAGGCTATATAGTCTTCGCGATCGACGAGGAGTGTGTGTGTGCTTAGTTAAGCAGTGCTATTTGTTTACGGACATGAAGTCATCGTTTCGAATCTTTTCTTGTTCAAAGTCTTTATTAGTATATTTTTTTTGTCGACCAATAGCCTAATATTCTCTTTGATTTTAATGACTATGTTGTGTTGTTGTTTTTCGTTCGTTGAAGAGATCTGTTAGTTCCTATAATATTTTATGTGGATACTGAAAATGTTGTAGGCTAAAAATATCAATATGGTATGCACCTCCATACGATTTAAATGTTTCAAAATATCCCAATATATCAAAGCATTCTAAAAAAAAACTAAAACATTTTTTTTTATTATCTTGCATGCTTTGATAATTTTATGTTAATATATTTTTAGTTCCAATATACTCATTAAATGAAGTATCCTTCCTAATATAATCTGCAATTTTCAAGTTTATTTTGGCTTCTCATAGTAAAAACTAACAAGTAAGCAATGATTAGATAACTAATTAAAGCGATAATCACCTGAAAGTTCTTTAAAACTAAACGGGCTTAAGTTGGCTCGGGACTATGTGGGTTGAAGTTGGTATAGACTTCATTCTAAAATCAGTAAACCCAAATCTGGAGTGGCTAGTTTTGCAATTCACTTTCCCTGTGCTTTGACTAAAGTGCCTACTCACAGCTAGGTTCGTTCAAAGTCCTTATAAAATCATGGTTTACCGTCTGTGACTGGATTCGAACCAAGGACCAAACAGAACTAAAGAGGCTTCTCAAATTTAAGACTGAATTAATCTATGCAAACCGATGCATTTCTTGCCGAACTATATTGAATTTTCGTTATTCAAGAACATATTAGATAATATCAGAATCCATAAGAATTTTCTTAGCCTTCCTTTGGGCTGCTGGATTGATATCCGAAATTAAGTTAAGCGAACGTTCCCCAGCAGACTGTAAGTTCTAACATCATTTTTTTCGAAGTCTTTTGTGTTAGCTTCAAAGGTCTGATCCTTTTAAAATGTTGTCTTCAAAACTCTGTCCTTCGTCCTCAGCTCATCTGACTATATGCATTTAAAAACATGCCAATGAACTTGAGCGCTTCATAAAGAAATCCAATGAAAAGGTCCCTCCTTTTTAAAAAGCGGATTGCGAATAAATATTGTAATTCAGGGAAGAACTGATCATAGAAGCCAATCACTATCACAATACGAAAAATAGTTTGTAATTCTCCTGAGGCGGTGGTTTTGGTTTATTTGTGGGATGCCTAGGGAAAAAAAATATGTGTCCAAATGTACTTTCTTAAAAAATGTATCTAGTAAATGCCGTTTTTTACTACCAACACACTGAAAAAGCCGTTCCCTTTTTGTAGCATTTATATTCCATCTTTGCAGCATTTCTACGGGTATAGTGGCAAGATGTCGAGGGTGTGAGGACGAATATTTTAGACTCTTAATGGCCGATAGCTCCACAAGAAAAAAAAAACAAAAGGAGCCAGTTGAGGTACTCTCCCTTAAGAGAGACAAGTCGTCTAGAGAAAGTTTTCATCGAAAAATTCATGAAAACTCTCAAAGTTTACGCTGTGGCATCATCTTGTTTGAACCTCACATCATCCAATCACTTTGGCGGAAAAACAGACTGACAAAACTTCTAGATCATAGTCATGTACCGATCTGAATTAACAGTTACAGCACGACTAATATGTTGAAGAAAATGATCACCAATAATATATATTCTTGTTACGGCGCATCACACAGGAAGAGATCTTTCAAATAATTGTCACCCAAGAACACAATTGCGGATGGAAACTGCAAAACTTAAACTGCAAATACGCCGCACCGCAATGATAGGATATTCAAAAAATAAGCTTCAACGCAAAAAAGCGTTCCTCTACCTTGATTCCCTACCTGCTCTGCCTTGTTGTGACCGAACAGTGGAGGAATATAAGCCTCTCATTAATCCATTGCATTAACTCGACTAAGCCTATATTAAAAAACGCTCACGCACAAACCTTGTAGTGCATATCCGATTCTCCTTTAAATCTGGCATTTTCCCCTTTATGTCTTCAGAGGATCGTCATCGGGTTTTTACTAAGGTAGGAACTAAATTATGTTATCAGAGGAACTTCAACAGAACATTTTATCACAGATGTTGAAGCAGCAGTAGGAGGCACAATTAATGGGCGATCCCAATCAGCCTCGTTAGTAAGAAAGAAAGTAAAAGAATGCGACAAAAAATTCTCAAAAATTGGCTACAAAACAGGTAAGCTTTTCAAAAGCTAATCAAAACAATGACTAAACACGAATATGATGGGAATTGTCATAGAACAGCTTAACATCCGGCTGTCGTGAAGTTAAGAGGCAACACATTATCAGATTCAGTCAAAAAGTTTTTTAAAAACACCAAAAATTAAGATGAAAAATGTGATGAGTTCTTGATAACTGATGCTTCGTACAGGTTATTGAATCAAAGACACAGCCATCGCAAAATCAACTCTTAAATGATCATTTTTCAAGAGACTAAATCGCAAAGGACTCAGATAGATGCTTGAAACTTAGAAACAAAAGAACGGAAAAGGATAAAAATGAGAAACACTGAAGGTGACGAAGCAAGTATGATTAAATTAAAATGATGATGTCAAAATATTGAACCGCCCGAATTCACATAGGAGGTTTACGAAAGCAAGTGAGACAAAGGTTTTCGAAAAATCATTGCAATTGCAATTGAATAAGAAATCTTAATGAGATTAGTGGTGCAACTACGAGTTTTTACAAAACTGTGCTGTTGAGAAACAACCACGTCGTTTAATGCATAAAAGACAGTATCAAAGTATAGACACACAAAAATCATAGAGATGTGGCAATAAAATGATGTAAATCAGGTTTGCAAAAAGGAATTTTGGACGATTTTTCGACGGAAAATTGGCAGGCATATATGGCTCAAATTTTAGATGATGGATAAAAGGTACAGAAAGCAGAAATGAGATTCTTGATTAGTATGAGACGATACTTCGGATAAGAAAAATCTGAGCCAAAAGTTGTTTTCTATGGGACATTTTTTCTAAACATCGTAGACAGTCGTTACGTTACGTCGTTACTGATTATGATAGCATTCACCATTCTCTTGGCAATGTCGATTGAACAGATACGCTTGCATCCCAATCTATTGACGACAATGTAAATTCATTCTATAATATACTATTTGACGCGGTCGAAAGATATGTCCCAAAAATTAGGAGAAAGGATAAACTTTCTGAGCCTTGGCTCGATAGACTCTTAGACGTGTGAGAAATCATAGAAATAAGCATTACAAATCAATATAAAATGTCGACTCTAGCCATCGCATTAAAGAAGAATACAATGCAGTGGCCAAAGAACATGAAAAGTCTCACGAAGCATATGACAGATTCACTAAAACTACCAGCGAGCATATAATCCCCACAACCCCAAAAAGTTGTTTGACTTTCTTCTATATTTAATAACACCTCATGTATTCTTCTCCTAAAGAAATTTGCAATTTTTTCGCAGATAACTTGCAAGACTTTTTTAATCCAGCAAGTACTTCATCATGCTGTCATTCCCCAAGAGTAACTAGACCAATTTCAGAATCAGCAATTCGGAATTGCCGGATATCTACTAAAATGGCTTAGCTCTCTCCTCCACAACCGCTCACAACATATGAAATTCCAAGGGCTTTTGTGTAAAAAAATGCATGTCAATTCCGGTGTACCTCAAGGTAGTCATCTTGGCCCTTTGCTTTTTACCATTTCTACGTCTGAAAATGTTTCCAAGTTTGGGAAATAGGAAAAAGTCAAACGGAGCCATATCTGGCGAATATGGTGCTTCTGGTGATACATACAGAAGCATGAATTTCTCTTCTATACTGCTGGCCGCTCTCGACGAATATTTTTTCGCAAATGGTTCAAAACACTCAACTAATACTTTGCGTTGTCCGATTGACCTTGCGGAAAAAATTCTGAGTGCATGGCATCACAGCCAACATAACCTTGATTTTAGAACGACTTTGACGTAGGTTTTTTTTGAGTCGAACCAATTTTACGTAGTTTTCGGCCATGTGTATAGCTCCACTCTGTAGATTGTTAGTTCGACGTCATATTCAGACACCTAAGCCCCGTGACCTGTAATTATGTGATGAATATGCGTATAGTCCATAGAGAGCATCACCTCAGTGACAGTTCTGCGATACTGTTTTTGAAGAAAATTCAGCAATTTTGATACAAGCCACGCTGTAACCCTTCGCAAAATTAAAACATCATGTAAAATGCGGTGCGCGGATTCATTCAAGTTGATGTCGTCAGCAAAATTTTTTGCAATAGCACAATTTTCGATCAAATTTTTCTTCACCTTTTCGATAATTTCGTCGTTAATTGATGGTGCTGGGCGAGAAGCATGAATCAAGTTCTCAACTGATGTTGACTCAAATGCTTCTATAAGCGGTAGCACAGCTTCCCCATTAATTTCCCGTAACATTTTCATTGAATCCCAAGAATAATTAGTGTTAGTTAAACAAAATTTCAAATACACTCTTTGCTCAAATTTTTTTCCATTCCCAAATTCGCAGAACACATTCGAGGTCAACTTGTTAACAAAACAATAACAAAGAAACTACGTGGCAAAACGCCCTGGAAATTGACATAAGTTCTACCAAACTTCAGAAAAAAAAACATTTTTTGGCTATATGTCAACCGCGGTTTATTTAAATGATAAAGTCCGGTTCAATTTTGGACAGAAGGGAATTCGTATTTTGGATGCTAGAAATTTCTCTATTTCCATTTATCGTACAATAAGATAGTGCATTGTCTATTTTGAAGGCGAAAGATGGCTTCGGTGTGTGCATAAAAAACTATTCTTAAATTACCATTTAATTTGGATTTTGGAAAACATGTTTCAAAGACCGAAGTTTCCCGCTTTTACTTTTTGTAAGCACAAGCTTCGGTAGTTACCTACATATTTCATCATAAATACAGGTCAAAGCTTGGGTAGTTACCGCCTACACATCTCATCATAACTACAGATCACATAAGTTGTGAAAATCCCCCAAAAACTTGAATTATATAATTTCTATTACTTCTTTTTAATGCCAAACAGTTTAATATATTGGTCGAATTAATCGTTAATGAAGCCTAGCGAAAATATTCCACAGCTAAAATTCCAAAGTCAAAAAATTGTCAGTTTATAGAAAAAGTGCACACATTTCTTTGGCATCATGAGAAAAATAACCAACGAAAAGAATCCAGCTAAACAAAACCATCTTTTGACATATATTACCGACACATTAAGAAAGTTTTTTATCAACACCATTGATATATATATATCTCTGAAACAATCTTAATCGAGTTCACTCTTTCATGCGACCTGAATCAAAATCAATTATTTTCGTCAAAAATTTGAATATTAATATTCCACCTCGTCGTCATAATCAACTTTCCAAACATCTGTATTAATTAAACAACCTGAAACTGAACCAAAACCGAAAATATCCAATCTCCACCCAACCCCTTACAAAAAATCATAATCTCCTTTAAAACTACACCAGTTCGATTTCATTTCCAATCAACACTCAATTTAGCTCTCCGAATCCGCAGAATCCATCAGAGTCGACACAACGAATCATTTGTCTCTGACGGCAAGAAAAATGCGAAGCGAACGCAAACGCTGAGACGATAATGATAGCCGCGCACAATTTACATGGCACATCACCTTTCTTCAGCCAACTCATGGACAAATTTTTCAGTCACATCATCTTAATGTATCTGTATCCGGTCCGGGTCGCATGTGATTCGAAAACAGATTAAAAATTCCAGAATGCGATCTAATGAATATTCATAGAGTGCTGCCGAGCTGTTCGACCAGGCTATTACCGCCTGGTTTCGTTTTGTTCGCTTCGATGCCCACTTGCCTGCTCGTTCGCTAATATCAACCTACCAAACCATCCGAAAAAAAAAACATTTTAATCGATATCCATAAGATATCAAGATCAAGATGATACATGTTGAATCAAAGCAAAGTCGAGAGAAAATAAAACAAGAAGAACAAACGTCCAGAGGCAGAAAACTCTAAAAATAAATTCAAAAAGATACAACTAATGGAGAGACACTGGTCGAGACGAAAAAAAGATATGCAGATAAATTTTTTTTAGAAAACTTCAAAAATTACAGATTGCCGCTAATCTTTAGAAATATGTCCAGAAGAAGTTTCCGTCCGCAAAGAGCAACAATAAGATTTTATTATAATTTAAAAACGGGAAATGACGTCTGATGAGTACAGTGGAATGAAATGTAGCAGACGACATAAAAGCGAACCCTTCTTTGGGCTTCTCTGTATCTTCGCTGGAATAATTATGAGAACAGCCGTGTGTTTATAGTTCGGCCAGAGCTCCTTTCTGGTATCTGAGTGTTTTCCGGTCACTGCTGTGCTGCTGTTGTAGGGCCCATAGAAGTGAATGGACGCAACAAAAAGCTTTTAGAAATTATCTAATCACTTCCAGATACATGCTTAATGAGTGTTCAAAGGGTTTTGAGTTGTTGTTTTTGTTGATGGTGTCAGTGAAAGAGAATTTTAATATCTTCGAAGCCCATTCAGGAAATGGAATGTGATTATAGAGGAAATTCAATGTGATAACGGATTTGTTTTAGATTTTATTCTTCTACATTCTTAAGTTTTGAATATGAATAGAGCTGTGTGGAAAAGGTGCATGTCTTGCAGGTCTATATAAAAGATTTATGTGTTGCAGAGCAGTTTACTCTGAGTGTTTTATGTTCTAGTATAAATTAGAAAAGAAGACTGATGGTTTTGATTGATGCAGCTATGTTTTATTTTAAAATTGCACCAATCCCGATTGCACCTATAGATGGGCGATTGTATAAATTGGGCAGATTCCGGTATCCATTACTATTGCGAGAAATGCCGGAAGCACTCCATTTCAACCTACGTAGAAAGACTTAGAGCCAATCTACGGAACTTTACTGCTCTTGAGTTTTCAGTTAGCTCACTGAAGGGGGGAAAATACATGTAACTGCTAAAAAAAAAATCGATTTTTTTTGTTGCATCAAAATGTTTGAAATGCTCTTAAAATGTACCGAAAACAGATTTGAAGCGATATTCGTATTAGTTCTCGAGTTATAGTCAGTTATAGGCAGCGCGGCGTTCCCCAGGTCGGTGGAGCTTTAAAACTTTAAACTTCTACTTTTCTCAAAGTAGTACTTTTTCAACTGCCGTACAAAATATATCAAAAAATATTGAACCGATCTGCTTCAAATTTATACCACATCTACATTTTTTTGTTTAATCTAAAATTAATGTAAAAGTTTAAATTTTTTTATAAATTTTATTGATTCACCTATGAATGATATATTTCATTAGCATATTTTTTTTTCTCTGAATGTTGCAAGTTCCCTGGAAAAGGCGTTAAGTTGTACGAGGCAGTTTTTGATGTGTTTTTTTCATTCGCTCGCATTGCCGCCATATTGTGTTGAAAAATTATTAAAAAAATATGTTCATTTACTGTGAGACATGTACTTTAAGGATTTAATTTTAAACATTTTCTAAATGAACAATAATATATTTTAAAATCAATATGAAATTAGCAATTTTTTTTCGATTTTACATGTATTTCCATCATATTCATCATATTATCTGTTTCCCGGAAACATGGCTTACCGACAATATTCGGAACAGAAATTCATATCGTGTCACTCCGTTTTTCGGAGAGATCGTGATCGCATTGCTTCTTGCAACCTATCGAGTCTATTTTTGTATGTGTTATCCTTCTCCAACTTTCGATCTACTGGTCTGTTGTATTTATATCCCTTGTAATTGTCTGTCGCCACATACTAACGTTTTTTCGCTGACCTTTCTAGCTTCATTCTCTCTCGGTTTCCTTCATCTCCCCTCCTTATTTTTGATAACTTCAAAGAGCCTACTGTGGATTGGGACTCCAATAACTTCAGTTTACTATACTACAATCACCTCTCTGTTGCGGCTACTTCCTTTCTTTCACTCTGCTCTTGTTATCAAATTAACTAACTTCGCAATACCAACAACCAAATCCTCGATTTAGCATTCCTTCAGGTCCCCTTTCTTTCTCTCCTGCTTCTTTCCCATATGTCTTACCTGATCCTCATCACACTCCACTCTTAGTTGATTTTGCTATTCAGCTTTATAACTTCTTTAAAGCTGACTTTAAGAAAATGTCCACTGAAATCAGTCTTATCAATTGGTATTCATTTTTCAAAGGATTGAATGTTCACTCAAAAAAATGTTAGCTGAATTTTATCCTTACAATAGTAGGAAACTGGTTTCCTACTATTATAGATGTAAATTTACAAAAGTGCGTACAAAGAATATTTTACGTCTCAAATGTGTAATTTTTTTACGAGCAAATAGTGTAATTTTACCCTTAAAAAACGTAAATTTTGGACAAACACGCATGACATTTATGTAGCAAAAGCTGATTTTTACGAGCCTTTTAGGATAATATTTAGGACACAATTTATTCGTGAATGTCCTTGAGATTGTTTACAAAAACGATAATAATGAATGCTTTATCAAACAAATAACATCAAAAACTATCTTTTTCGCAAGCAAAATATAAATATTTTTCTTGTTGAATATAAAAATTTGTTGCAATTTCTTTAAGTTTATAATTTATTTTAATTTTATATATACACATGTGTACATTAATTTATAACACTTATAGCTACACTTCTAATTAGCTTATAAATTCTTCTAATTAGCTTATTACACAAAAAGAAAAGACTACACTGTGCACTTAACTTAATATGTAAGTAACGATCACAAAATGTCAGACTCGTTCAGTCTAGCCAAATTACCGTCTTACGTCACAATGTTACATAAGTGAAATTCGAGCAAGTGAAATTCGAGCAAGTGATACAATTTTACAGCTTTTGTGTAAATGTGAGCAGCGAAGTAGTAAATTTACACTCTTTTTGCTAGGGTTTACAAAACACTGTTTATTATTCAGTTGATTTGACGTAAAAGCAAAAAATGCACATCCAATGAGTAAAAAAAACATATGATTCGTTATTTTAAACAAAAAATGAATATATTTCCTCTTATCATAGAATTAATTCTAGATCCACTTTTTAGAGTGCTGATTATGCATTGTGCAAGTTCTACTCTTTCTGTATTAATCATATCTTTCGCTTTACTCCCACCAAACGTCCTCTCAAACCTCTTGATGTTCTTTGACTCACATTGAAAGTCTCTGATGCTCTAAAAGTTAAGGAAAAAGCTCCGGCAAAGCTGAAGAAGACGGGTTAACCCACTGATCTTCAGGAATTCCGTGGTTTGCGTTCTGAAGCTAAAAGAGTGCTCAAGCAAGCAATGCGTGACTACTTCTTGAGCATCGAGGCTTCAATATGTTCTAATCAAACAAAATACTTTTGATCCTACATCGGTTCCTTCGAGTTCAATTCGTAAGTTCCTGATTTATGTGTCTTGATGATGCTATTACTTCCAATCCTCAGGCTATTTGCGATTGATTTTCTACCTTTTTTCCTCCTCCTTTAAAAAAAATTCACTAATCCTAAACATCCTTTGGAAGTTTGAATTCTTAGGTACACCATCGATTCTAATGCTAGTTCCAGTCCTGGGTTCCTTTCGTCATCCTTTTCAGCATTAACCTTGCATCAGGAGTTTTCCCTTCTTTATGGAAATCGGCTAATATTTTCCCTATCTTCAAATCTGGAGATCCATCTGTCGTTTCCAACTGCTATTTCAGTAAACTCCTTGAATGCCCTGTCCAGCATTTTAAAGACATAGATGTCGTGTTTGATTCTAAATTGAAATTTCATGTTCATATCATGAATATCACGCCCAGGGTCTCTACGATTGCTGCCTTGTCTTATGTTCTTCGTATACGTTTACCAACATTTTCACCCGTATTCATTTACTTATTTTCTCAGTTTTTTTTATTTATTTCTATGATAATACCAAAGCTCAGGGAATTGCCCTTTGAAGCGAATGCTTAGCGATGGCGGTAGGGAGACACATATGGGAGAAGCCGATATCAATTATTTCATTATTCTTTTTTAAGTGCTGGTATTATGCCCAATCGCCGACTGTTAAGACAACACAAGACGAACAAATACAACCATGGGCACGGCGGGATTCGAACCCGCGGGCAGTAGATCGCTGCTTCGGACTGACGCGTTAGCGAGCTAAGCTACCGACCCCCTATAGTATTCGGAAATACGGGTACCAAATCTGGTCTCCTCGCTTTCAGTATTTATCTGGCGCCATTGAATCAGTTCAGCGTAGTTTCACTCGCTCTGTTTTTTAAAGTAAGCATCCCCTATAATCCCTACATCTCTCGTCTTTTCACCCTTCATATGTCCTCATTAGAATCATGTAGATTGTTCCTCGATGAGTTTTTTCTTTTCAAGGCTATTTTTGGTCAGATCTTGGTTCGCAGATAACCATATGTGAATCTAGTCGTCCCATTCGATCTCTTTTGCACGTACGCCTATCATTCGCCTTTGTTGAGTCTTCCTAGAATGCACAATACTCTTAATATGGCTCCTCTCCCGCAATTCTTTTCTAAAATTTAAGAATGTATTGAAAATGTTATCTACTCAATTCTTTCTTATATATCTTTTTTTTATGTTTCATTTTCATTCTTGAAGCTGTAATTGGAGTATATCTGTAGTGCAATATAAAATAAATAAATTAATAGATACCGAGGAATACAAATAAGACAACGATCACTCACCGTGTTCTTCAACGAACAAAAAGCTTGGGAATAATTAAAACCAAACAATTTCCTGCATCGAGCTGTCATTCATTTATTTCCTCCATCCTCCGATTCGAATTCGATTGCGAAAAGATGCAAATTCGAGTAATTTCAAATCAACTCTGCAACATTTCTTCAGATTAGATAACAATCTTAACTCAATCTATTCGACGCTAATTAAAGCAAAACTTCACATTTCCTTGTCTGTCCATCAATCGGTCCCGGACAGTCATTGATTCGATATAAATTGCCAATTGGAAAGATCAATGTTTTTCACGGAACAGCATCCGCACTGCATCCTCGAATCAATCGTCGTGATCAGATTGTAGTTGCCGATTAACCACAAATACTCAGCGGGACTGGCGACAAGCCATTCATTGCGCTACGATATCGTGGCTGCTTAGTCTTTTCATTTATTCCATTTCGCAATATCTTGACAATTTTCTGGTATTTATCAAGACGAATTATGGACGAACAAAGTGACAGGTAAAACCGTAGGTGACAAGATCGCAAACGATCGATCGAAACGATTTTCTTCGTTTCGTTGCACTTGACTTGAGATGCAAGACGGAATTGCATTGTAAATTGCGAGCATTGTGGAATTGTGTGGCTAGTTGAGTTGAGTCGAGCTTCAAACGACAATAAATGCCGAAGAATCGCATTTAGCCTGGTTTGGCCTGGACTTTCGTCTGATCGTTCAATAGACCACAACATGAAGAGGATACGAAATGGTTTTCAAATCCCCAACGTCTCGCGCCGTGTCACTGTCATCGCTTTCGAGTCGGGACGGGCCGCGGCACAGATTGAAGACAGTACAGGCTCGAGGTAAAGGAATTCATGGTGTTTGATGATGTTAGGGTAAATGCACCAAAAAAAGGCTGATTAGTCTTCGGGTCCAGATTATCGCCAAAAATTTTGCAATTTCTTGGTCGAAAATAAAATGATCATTTTGAGGGTCCTATTTTGGAATATTTGCAGTTAATCTATTAACTACGCAGCACCATATAGCAATATTGGCTGAAATATAACATTTTGTTATGTAAGCTCAGCTGAAATTTACTGTTTAATACACTAAGATCTTTAAGACAAGCATTATCGATGTGATTTTCAAATATTATTTTTCGCCGAGACGCACACAATGGTTATTTTAGTTCATTTGCGAAGACAAATTTCGTCTAAAAAAGTTAATTTCACGGTACGGGGGGTTTTTTTTCTCTCTGTTTCAAAAAATTGGCTTTATTGGGGGCTAGTTTTACATCCTAAGCAGTGATGGGCGATTGCGAGATGTTTTAACAATCGAGATAATCGCAATCGATGTCACGAAATAATCGAGAGAACAATCGAGATAATCGCAATCGATGCCGTGAAACAATCGAGAGAACAATCGAGTCAACAATCGAGAAAATAATTGATTTGCTCGACTATTCTACTCGATTGGTCAATTCGATTGGTGGATTCGATTGCTGTACTTGATTGGTACTTTCGATTGCTGTGTTCAATTGCTAAATTTGATTTACTGTACTCGATCGTTAAAGATCGCTTTATCGCAGAAAGAGAATGTAGCTCTGGATGTAGGTAAAGGTGAAGGCAGGTGACTTAGCTATTGCCATGCCCAGTACTGTAGCTAAGATCAACACAATGCTCTAGTTCAGAGCCGAAGCCGATATTTCTCAAAGTTTGAGAATCAGTAAATGCTTTACTGTCTAAACTGCACAATAACAGAAATTTAAAGGATTTTTAAAGGACTGGTTTAATTACGAATTTAGGACATATCAGATGCCACTCATCAAACTATTGGTCTCAGCAAGTGAACTCTCAAAATTTCGATATCTGTCAAAAAAAGTGAAACATATTTAGCTTCTAAAGGAAAACTTGGTCTTTCGAATTAAATCAGTTGCTAGACTTTTTACAAAATTTAGATATTTTACTTGTGCTCAATTATTGGGATAAGTAGGAAAATTTCCAAAATCATTGCAGTTGACAGTCTTCATTTTGCAACCAAAGCTCTAGCTATCTTTTTATTGAGTAAGTTTTAAAATTACACTGCAGCCTCAATGTTGCCCACATTTTCAAATAACTTCCATCGAACCAGCTCTTTAACTAAATAAATACATCCTATGAACTTCACTTTGATCTAATGATGGAAATTTTGAAAAATTTAGTGCTGAAAAATTGGTTAATTTGGCAAAGGGCAACTCTTTTTATGTGACGTGAAAGTCTAGAAATTTCAGGCTGAAACAAAGCAATACATTGAGAAATCGTACCCCCCTTATTTTCTGAAAATCAGACTTTTCAAGAGACATATTGGTTTGAAGATTTTATACCGCATGCTTACTGTAGTTGTCTGCATATTCAAACCACACTTAATTATTTTTGATAAAAGTCAATGCGCTCTGTGAAGTTCATCATGATATGATGCTCCTGTCGGAAATTATCGCAAATTGGATTTTGACAAAACATGTTGGTTGAATTTGAGTTATTCACCATTGAGTCAACAATCGAGAACAACTAAAAACCATCGAGATGTCTGGAGATGTTTGAACAATCGAAACAATCGAGGCAAACATCACTAATCTTAAGTAAGTTTCCATCGCGAAGCAATGCGCCAGATTTTTTTCAAATGTTCTCAGGCTTTGAGTCATGAGAATAGATGCACACATTCACCCAGCGCCGAAAATTCTACGAGGTGAAAATTTCATGAAGATTTCACAGACTGAAATTTTTTTCTAGAAATGTCCACTTTCTTCAAGATAATATTTCCCTTGCCACAATATGGTTCTTAAATAAGCGCCACAGCATTGAACTATTCTTCAAGGATATTGCTTCATTAAACAAATAGAAAATGGGTACCTTTTTCAAAAAAAGTCGTAATTAAAATAACTTCTTATTCTTATTTTTTTTTTTGTCATATAAGTAAAAAACAGTAAACAAATTATAACTACGAGCAAATTAATATTAAAAAAGTTGGTAATTTTTTACATATTTAAAATGTATTATTAATTGATCGACCCACCTTTATGACAGCCTTTACTCGCCTTTCACAAATGTTTTTACAAAACTTCATTGCTTTGTTTTCCCCCACACTGCTCTTATTACAATCTTCAAATTTCCACAGTTCCCGGCTCGCTTTTCCTTTTCGCTTTTCTATAGGACTCAAGTCGAGACTGTTTCCTGGCCACGGTCGGGTCTCGACCCCTAGCCGCTCCTTCAATTGGGTGAGCTGCAAAAGAAAAACCATCAGAAAAAAAAACTTTAGCCAGTGACGAGATGACTTATGGGCCTGTAGCTGTAGCTAACGATCTTATTTTCTTTTGGGTTTGGCACAATTACTTTCTTCCAAGCTGAAGAGAAATATAAAATAATATCATGCAAGCATGGTAGCTAAATAATAAACGTGGGTAATATTTTTTTTTTCTTTTTATTCTTTTAATAACGTTTTTCTTTGTGATTGAAAGAGCTGTCAGATATGTATAGCTGCGGACTAAAATAAAGTACAGCGGATTTCTACCTGAAATGCACTTTTGTCAACCCCAATTGTATGTCTAGTGAATCCACGAGCACCCATCAAAAAAACATCAAAATGATACACCTTGCGCTATTACCAACAAGCTTTCATTTACTTTTATCTCTCGTTTGCACGAAAAAAGAAGAAATAAGAATGAACTTCTCTGGGTAAATTGTTTCAGAATCGAATCTTTCGATGAAAATTGTCTAAACTTCAATATTGCGTTCGGATGCATAATCTTTTCAACTTTGTTGAAAAGTGAAGTTTACATGATGTGGTGTTTATCAACTGAAAACTCAATGGCAGCATCTCTCGAATAAGCACTTCTGGCGGCCCTTTTGCTTGCAACAAATCTGCTTCACGTTGATGCCAACTTACTCTGTGAATTGTGTTTTGATCCGATGATTAGGTTATAAGTTATAGGCATGAAAAGATTTTGAGGGCTGCTTTCCGAAAAAAATTCAAAATTTAGGAAAAATGGACTTTAACTGCTTATTTCTATCAAAACTTGCTTATCATATGAAAAAATTGTTGTAGCATCTCTTTGTACAAAAAAGTTTTAAAAATATTCTGTGCTGGCAATCCTTTCTGAGTAATTAAATTGGATCAACTAACTCAGTCAATTTTGATTCTATTCAATGACTGCATCGAAAGCTATAGTGATGAAAAGAAACGCAGCCACAGAGTTACCCACATTTTCAAATGACTTCTATCAAATTCGGTCCTACTTAAGAATGATACATTCTGTCAATTTCAGTTTGATCTCATGATCCGGTCGTGAGCTCTCGAAACAGAAGTTAATACAGCAAAATAGGTAGTTTTGTGAATTTTGAAAAATTCAATTTATCTGAGTTGACAAAAGGTTATATCAATCGTTTGGTTTTTTCTGAAAAGCGAAATTTTCAGGAGGATCGATGATTTATTTATTTATTTATTTCAAACCAAACAAGGTGTATAAATAAAAAAAAAAGCAATTTACATTTATACATTTTTCTCAAGCTTAACTAAAATAAAATCACATAAATGAACAAAATAACATTTCCCAGACTTTTGTCTGGTTGTCAATTTCAGGCGGAAATTCCAAGGAAAGGAAATAAGGTTTTCATTAGGAATTCAGCGCTATAATTAAAGCGCTTTTGAACTTGACTTTGGAGATAGACGGGGAATAAGTGGGAAAATTTGTTGAATATTTTAGAACATCTATTTATTGGTTCTCTGTCACCATAAACGGTGTGGTGCTGGTGTTCATTGAGGAGACGTGTGTGCCAGTCCGTCTTACAGAATTATTGACAGTTATTTTATTGCAAATGCATTCAACGTTAATCAAGCCCTTAATCACATCAAAAATAAAACATGAGCACAATAACGTTCTCCTCGAAGAAAGTGTTTTCAAATTTAAAAGACTTAACCTGTAACTATAAGATGGAATGCTTTCAAAATCATGTGGACGGTATAGATCTCTCAGAGCAAAAAGAACAAACTGCTTTTGGATAGATTCCAGTATATCACTATGAATATTGAAAGTAGGCTTGCAGACGATGCACCCATATTCGAGTAAAGGACGAACTAAATATATTTACAGAGTTTTTGTGACCCATATGTTCTTTAATTCTTTTGCGCGCCTCTTAATAAATCCCAGCTACTTGCTGGCTCTTGCAAATATTTTGTCGTATTGAAGATTAAAGCGAAGCTTCTTATCCAGAACGACACCGAGATCTATAATACTATCTACATTCTTCAGCAGCTGATTATTCAGGCGGTAATCAAAATTTACTGTATACGTTTTACGGGAAAAGCTTATGGAATGGCATTTGTCAATATTAAGAAGAAGTTTATTTCGTACACAAGCTCAAGCTGAAGCGATAAGAGTTTTAACTGAAGAAATTTCGAATCAGATTCCGATTGAATAGTATGGTACATCTTGAGATCGTCCGCATAAAAAAGATGTGGAATGTATGATAGCACCTCCGATAGATCCGAAATAAAAATTTTAAACAGGAGCGGCCCTAGGTGGCTGTCTTGCGGTACCCCAGAAGACACGGTAATTTTTGTCGAGATAGAACCTTGGAATTTTACATGCTGTGTTCGATTTCTTAAGTAGCAATCCAACCAATTTAGCAAATTTCCTGAGATGCCAAATTTTTGCAGCTTAAATTTCAAAACATCATGGTCGACACGGTCAAAAGCCTTGCTTAAGTCAGTGTATATAGTATCAACCTAACGTCCTTTTTCCATATCGCAAAGCACATTTGAAATCATTATTTTAAGATTGGTAGTAGTGGATCTACCTTTTCTGAAGCCATGTTGTTGCTCGTTTAGAAGAAGATCAACAACAATTGTAAGTTTTTCACAAACTATTTTTTCAAACAGCTTTGGTATAGCAGACAAAATGGCGATGCCTCTATAATTCTCAACCGATCGTTTGTCGCCACTTTTAAGAACCGGTGTAAGATGGGAAGACTTCCAGAAATGAGGAAATTTACCGCAATGCAGCGATTTGTTGAAAGTCATCTGTAGGGGTGAAATAACCGTTTCTGCACACTTAATTATGAAGCTTGGAGGAAGTAGGTCTGGTCCAGGCCCTTTTTTCATGTCAAGCTCTCTTAAAGCTTTAGTAATGTCCTCTCTAGTTAAATATATTCCATCAGCTATAGACAGCTGAGGTGTTTGGGAAAGTGGCATGTTAGGCGAGCCGCTGAGATGACAAAAAACTTCCTGAAAATGATCGGCAAAAAAGTCACATATATTCTGTGGGTCAGAAGAAACTAAGTTGTTTTTGTTTGCATCGATTTGGGATAGCCAGAAGCTTTTCGCTTGGTGTTCACAAAGTCGAAAAAAGTCTTAGGATTGTGAATTATGTTTTCGCCAACTATATTGACATAGCTTTCATATGCTTCGCGAGACTTTCTTAAAAATTTTTGAGCTAAGTCATTATATCTTTTCTTGATATCACCGCTAGCATTGCTATTGTTTTTTATAATCTTAAATTATAGTTTGTTTCTCCGATTTCGTAAACACCTCAGATTTCTATCCAACCATGGTTCAAACAGTTTGTTTTATTTTTTTAATCTTGAGAACGTACTTTTCAACCACATTAAAAACCAATTCGGAGAATAGAAACACTGCTTCGTTCAATTCTAAAGTTAAAAGTGTCCTATTCCAGTCGATATTACTCAAACGATAATTACTGCTATCATTAAAAGACTTTTCACGTGCCTGCTTTACTTACAAGGTTGTCCGAACATTCATCATAAATCATATATATATAATTCGTTCCGTAAATCTCGTGATGATCAGAAATGTCAGTCAAAAGTTATCAGAAATCGAAACTTGAAAAAAAAGTCTTTGTCTACTTTTAGGTACCCAGCGTTCTCAAAGCGTTAACAATTTCCAAAATGTGATCATAACCAAGCGCAAAACGTTACCCAATTTCATTTCACATACTTGTTCTTTCCCAAAAATTATTATTTCCACAAAAATATATGGGTACCTGAAAATTCACTAAAATTCCGTCCATCTTCGAAGGGTTGAATATGCTATCCCAATTTCGGGTTGGTATGACATATTCCTTATATACATCCATATCTTCCGAAAATTGGAGCTGGATAGGATAACGGACTTCAGAGATAATCTCTCTGATTCATTTTGTAATGCATATATATATATATATATATATATATATATATATATATATATATATATATATATATATATATATATATATATATATATATATATATATATATATATATATATATATATATATATATATATATATATATATATATATATATATATATATATATATATATGTATATATATATATATATATATATATATATATATATATATATATATGTATATATATATATATGTATATATATATATATATATATATATATATATATATATATATATATATATACATATATATATATATATATATATATATATATATATATATATATATATATATATATATATATACATATGAAAACAGAAACAAAATAAAAACAGAAAGACAAAAACATAAATCGCATATGCCCCTAAGATGTTTCCCTAACGAGCTATAGCCCTTTAGAGATTTTTCGACATTGAATGTATCCTAGTGAAAATGACTGCTTTTAGCTTTTGTGGATTCTAATTATTTCGATCCCATTTGAAAGGTATCATAATTATCTTTCAAATGATTTATTATTGTTTGTAAATAGTTTTTTTCGGAAAATTAATAGATATTCCAAAACTTATTTTTTTGCATATCACGTGATAAAACCTAATTTTATTTTCCAAAAATCAGCAAGAAATTCTGTCTGATCTATGGATAACAAAAAATCCGCACTGTACTTTTGGTCAAATAGTGCATAAATGCATAAATTCACATCAAATTTGTCGGCTTTGATCAAAAAGTTCAGGTGCTCTTGCCATAAAAAATTTTAATTGCAGCTCGAAGTCACCAAGTCAAGTTAAAAATCAATAGAACCAAAAAAGCATTTAAAGACAAAATAAAATGAAAAAATTTCAAATACACATTTATGACCGAAAACAGGTCACCTTACCTTAACTTGCCATGCATCTCAGCGAATATTCAACAACTGTCATTGCTTTTGCATTGAATCGAAACCGAACTCCATCTAACCGCTACCGTGTAATTCGCAACGACATGCATACCTTGGTTAAATGACAACCGAATGCAATTACGCGACATTGCTAATTGGCTTCTGAAGAGTTGCATTCACTACGGCAGACATCCTACCTGTTGTCAATCGGTTCCTTTGTACGTACCGATCATAAACTGGACATTTCTCAGCCATCAACTCCATCGCGCACCGTTCACTCAATCCTCGTCGGCATCGTGAGGAATCATAGATTTTCAAATGAAAACGCCACCTGAAAACAGCAATGGCTCCCAATGCGTACCTTGCGGTGCACTTCAATTTTAACACAGCTGGCATGCTGTTCGCCGCCGTTCGGTGACTCCGAGCATTTCGTCTTGTTTCCAAGTGCTGTGCACTTACAGGCGCGGCGACCATAGCGGAAACTAAATTAAGCCACATCGAATATCGAACTGGAACTCTCAGTGAATTCTAATGTTAACCGCATGCTGCGATATAAATTACCTTAAATCGCCGCGTATCTCGAGATGGGTGGTAATTACGGCACTCCACTCACCGAGTAGAAAATTCTTTAATTAAATTCCGAGAAATAACACACGGACACATACGCGCACGCACACCCAAATTGAGTTGCGGCGGTGCGGTGCAGGACGAACCATCATCATCATCATCATTACCGTCGACATCGTGAACATCATCGCAATCATCGATGATGATGATCATCATCATCATTCTATGAAAGATGATGATGATTCTAAAATCCGCAGCAGTATCGGCCTTTTTCGCCGCAGTTCCGCTGAGGGCGCTCAGATAAATATTATTTTTCTAATCCAGTGAATTTCAATTCACTGAATTAAAAAAAAAAGTCAAGAAAATAATCCTCTCGATCGCAGCCTGAGATCGAGTTGAATTTTTTGCGCACTATCACAGCCCCATGATTTCGTTTGGACGCTGAAGCTGTACAACAAAATTTCGCGAGCATTTCTTCGCTTTCAATTAAAAAGCCATTAGCGATTTAATTTGACATGTGTACGTAGATAGGTCGAGTTGAATGTTGGAGTGTTGTTGCTCGAGGGTCTTCTATAGTAGTATTTCTCAAGAGGAATAATCAAACTTTTGTTAGCTTCTTCGCGACCAGTCTCGAGCAGTTTGCGTGACTGTGGTCTATGAGTGGATGTTGTGTGTAAAAGAGTATTTAAAATCCCAAATTTATGTCGCCATGAATTTAATTTAATGCAAATTATTGGATCGTAGAGTTGACTTTCATATCGGGGATGGATTTTAAACAGACTTAAGAATTTTAATTTTGCCATGATAACGTCGTTCGAAAGTCTGGCGCTCATGAATATTTAACATGCGAGACCAGATATACATATATATTTCAGGAATAAAGAACTTCTAAAGGTAATCGGCAAACGTATGGGAGTTGTTTTTAGTTTTTAACACGAGACCATAAATAGCTCAAAGATTATTTGAATCTTCTTCATTATGAGCAAACACAAACCCATTAAAATGTTCATTCAAAGCGCACATTTACAAACTGTATCTTATGCCTTTCGATTCGATTCCGAACCCATTAATTAGCTTCCAGCAAATTACATCTTCATGTAACGCGTCCTACAACACCTACAGCAACCAAACGCATCATCAAAGCCAACCAAACAAAACAACTTCTACGGCATACAGAACAAATATTAAGGGCGCCTCGAAATCGCAACTTTCCAAACCATAGTTCCATTACGTTACATGCATGTCTACATGCTCGTCCTATTTTTCCTCCGTTCAAGCCCCCGAACTCCTCCAGGTCCTCTTCGAAAGCGCGTGCAAATCAAAGAAAAACAGATCCCGCGACTCCGTGAAAGATCACACGAGATCATTAGATTTTAATGATCAGATCCAAATCGATGTTTATATCGTCTGGTTCCGATCAACATGAGAAAATTAGCCGTAGCATGATTTTCAAAAACACCTTTGCAATAATATCACGTTCGAAAATTACCACTAGCCAAAACAACCGCCAAAAAAAAACTGAAAACAGAAAGCAGAACAAAACGTAGTCCGAGAAAATCACACCGTGCACCATAGCCAAGGTAAGCGGAACAACGGAACGAACGGGCTATGCTGCGGTAAAGATGTGGTCGAAGACGATAATTGCAATGGCAGCCTACAACGTTGTAGGCAGCAAAAAGAAAAACATCTTATGGGCCCAGGTACAATCGAACCCAGAACCAAAACAAGGAAAACAGCGTCTTCCGAGCAACACACAATTTCGTAATATCGAAACACGCATCGCGAATCTAATGAAGAAATGGGCCCAGAACAGTCCGACAGATACAAGAGGAAAACGGGAAAAACAAAAACAGAAATCGCCTCACGAGGCCATGTTCGATCGCAGAAAATAGCTTTTCTGGTGCGCCAACGCCGTCTTCGCGCCAAAGGTTCATGTGCTTCGCAGCCCAGCACGAAGCACTCGAGGCTAAAAATCTTAAATGAAAACCTCAATTTTGTGTAATTACCGGCAGGCAAGGTGATTTTAATGGCTCCCATTACAATTTAAAGGTTTATTACATATTGCGAGCCTTCGGCAGACATTATACCCAACGTGTTATGCCTTTGCAGCCTGCGGAGTTTGTGAGTGATGTTGTGGTCCGAGGCATTTGCAGATGGATGCTGGGATACTACAGCGAACCGAGCGAACTAATACAATGGAAGGAAAATTATTTTATGACTTAATAAGCGCAATTTTTTTTAATCTCGTAGAATGATGAGTTTGTTGGAAGATCTCGATGGTTGATGATACAAATTCGTTCGGAATGACAAAGTTAAAATTTGATAATTGGGTGTTTTAACTGAAAATGGTAAAAAAGCAGAAGATACACCTGTATTTCCAGGAAACTATCGAGATTTTTTGAGCTTTGTTCCTCGCTGGCAACTTTGTTTTCACATGTCTGGGAGAGCTTTCATTAAATGAACTGTTTGACAATTAGTTGTTATTGGTTATTAGTCAACGTTATTGGTTCCGGTCACCAGTAAGAACAAGCTCACAAATCAATTCCTCATAACTTTAGCGGTAGCGTTGACTGAAGTCCTTAATTTTCATGGCGTCACTTCTAATTGGCACGTATTTCGTGTTAATTCATTATAAATCTAATGGTAATAATTAAAGGTCTTCTAATAAAATTCTCCTGGTCAAACAATAGCACTTGATAAGCTATCGTTCGGTGCTAGCTCCGATTCCATTTTTAAAGCTCGTTATAGCTCTACTTGGCTAATCGAATAACTCACTCAATTGTTGCTTGTCTCCTCCATTTCTATGTCTATATCAATTTAAATTTTGGGACTAGAACTAATACTTTAGAACGAGTTTCAGATCAGATCATTTTTTGTTATTTTTTAACCTGGGAGCCTGCTACCGTCCGCTTGGATTTTTCAAATAATTGCTACACATTCCCGTTTTGATTTCGAAGTCGACAAAAACAAACCACAAATGAGTGCACACATACTGTTCTTCCAAATCGTACTCATAATTGCAACATCGAAAAATCACTTAATCGCTCTCCGCATATTTCCGCCGTTCCAATCATAATACCGACCGACCCGAAGAATCTTCAAATGCCCAGACTTATTGTCCCCAAAACTTAATTGCTCGTCTCATCAAATTCCGTCACTTTTTCGAACTCTGCTAAATGCACATGAGTAGCCTAGCACAAA